>LNAC01001980.1:28985-61176 GCA_002007465.1 Ailurus styani
CCAGTCAGAATGGCTAAAATTAACCAGTCAGGAAACGACAGGTGTTGGTGAGGCTGCAGAGAAAGGGGAAGGCTCCTAAACTGCTGGTGGGAAGGCAAGCTGGTGCAGCCACTCTGGAAAAAAGTATGGAGGTTCCTTAAAAAGTTGAAAATAGAGCTACCCTATGACCCAGCAATCGCACTACTGGGTATTTATCCTAAAGACACAAAGGTAGTGNCATGTGCACTCGAATGTTTATAGCAGCAATGTCCACAATAGCTAAACTATGGAAAGAACCTAGATGTCCATCAACAGATGAATGGATAAAGAAGATGTGGTATATATATACAATGGAATATTATGCAGCTATCAAAAGAAACGANCATACAGCCATCAAAAAAATCCCGAAATCTTGCCATTTGCAACAACATGGATGGACTAGAGGGCATTATGCTAAGTGAAATAAGTCAATCAGAGAAAGAAAATTATGATCATATGAGGAATTTGGGAAACAAGACAGAGGATCATAGGGGAAGGGAAGGAAAAATGAAACAAGATGAAACCAGAGAGGGAGACAAACCATAAGAGACTCTTCCTCTCAGGAAACAAACTGAGGGTTCTTGGAGGGGAGGAGCCTGGGGAGGTGGCTGGGTGATGGACATTGGGGAGGGTATGTGCTATGGTGAGGAAAAAAAATAGAAAAACCAAGAAAGAAAGAAAGAAAGAAAGAAAGAAAGAAAGAAAGAAAGAAAGAAAGAAAGAAGAAAAGGAAGAGAAAAAGAGAAGAGAAGAATGAAAGAGGGTCAGGAGACTATTTGCTCAGATTCAAAATGTGTTGGTTTGAAGAGTTCTTTTTTAGGTCTTGAGTTTCTTTCCCTGGAACANAGAAGAATGAAAGAGGGTCAGGAGACTATTTGCTCTGATTCAAAATGTGTTGGTTTGAAGAGTTCTTTTTTAGGTCTTGAGTTTCTTTCCCTGGAACATGTATTAGAAATACTGTTAGTTGTCCTGGAACTTTTCAAAGGCCCACCAAGCCAATATTTCTGCTATCACCTGGGACGATTTGGTTGAAAAGAGGGAAGTAGCTGTGGTCATTGTGAACAGTGCTTCCTTTCCTTAATGATGAGTTCCCTTAGAATGTCTTGTCTTAGTTTCAGTGCTTGCAAAGGCAGAGCTGAGACAAGCACCTGGGAGCAGGGAGTTTATTTGGGAGTGATCTCGAGGAAGCAGGGGTGAGGGGGCAAGGGAGAGAAAGGACAATCAAATGCATGTTGATGAGTGGGTTCATGCTGTGGGGACAGTCCCAGTGGGGTCTCCATGAGCTACCTCATGGAACATGTCTCATAACCAGCCTACCTGGAGCTGGGAGGAGAGTGTGGGGGCATTTACCCACCAGCTCCCATGCCCCACTGGTTGCAGGCTGCTCCAGGGGTGTCAGCTCCCCCTTTACTTCTGTATAGACCTCCCTGTCCTGTAGGGCCAGAGAAAGTTCTCAGGTAGAGAAGAGAGAAGCTGATGGTTGAGATGGGAATAGTTACCAGGGAGCCCAAGGGACTAGCTGGGCTTCTGTAACAAAATACCATGCATAGACTGGGTGGCTTAAACAATACACAATTATTTCTCAGTCTGGAGGCTGCAAAGACCCACATCAGGGGGCCCTCATGGTAGGGAACCTGGTGAGAGCCCTATTCTTCTCACATAATGAAAAGAGCTCTATGATTTTGTTCTTGTTAGGGCACCAATTACATATGAGGACCTCGCCCACATGACCTCATCTAGACCTAATTATCTTCAAAGGTCCAACCTCCTAATACCATCACATTGGGGCATCGACCTATGAATTTTGGGAGGACACAAACATTTAGCCCATACCACACTGCAACATACCTGTATGGAAAAGAGGGGGAAAAAATCCTCTTTTGCTGGCATTTCTGTAAGTGGAATTCCTTAACCTGGGGAGGAAGTACCTCTCATTCAAGGGTCACAAACCCCAACTTGAACAGGTGAGTGAAACAGGCTGTGGGTAAGAAGAACAATAGCAACATCACAATGATAAAGGTCAAATGACTCTTGTGGGTGGTAGTTAATCCCACTGTGGAACCCTCAGAGTAAGTGTAGAACTCATACTTCAGAGTTATCTTAGCCAGGTGGGTGAGGGAGCTGGGGTATTTATACATCAACCCAGTCAGTCACTGGTTGAGAGTGGTTCCTGAAAGAGGGGCATTACTTCCCTAGCACTCCTGGCCCACTGGGTATGTGGGCCACAGGGGTTTCCATCTCCCGTGGGAAGCCCTTAGGGGAATAGCTGCAGCTGCTGGTTTTGGAAGCTGGCCCCGCAGGCACTACTAAGGTCAAGCCCGAGGGGTGATATGTGGGGAGGGGGACACTGCAGATTTACTCCTCTAACGCTTTGCTGACACTCAATATTAGAGCCTACCATATTTTACCTGAATTTCCTACAACAGTGCTTGGTACCTAGCAGTTGCTCAATAAATCTGTTGACTGACCTCTTCATCTGTATGAATGTCTCATCTGCCAGAGGACAGGAACTGTGACTTCTGTTCTGGGAGCATGCTAAGTGATCAATAAACATTTACAAAGTAAACAACTCTTAGTGCAAGAGACTGGATATACAAGGTATTTGGTGGTGAGCGACAAGCCATTGGCTGCCCCTTGCCTGGGTCACTGACTCCCAAATTGTCTCAGGAATTGTGTTCAGCACAATTTCTTTTTTCCAGAGATAGAAAAGCTGCCAGAAACAGAAAGTCACCTTATGAATGGATAATAGGAATGGGGAGAGGTCAGCTCCCAGCCACTGATCTCTATGCAGAATCTAATACTGAAAAGCCATGAGGAATGGTAGTTGTTGAGGAAACCGGCTGCCAATGTCCTCAGGCCTGTCGCTTGGCTCACTTTCCTTTGTAGAAAGTTTAGAAGAAGCCTCGATGGCCATGCTCAGAAAAGTTAATGAGCGGACTCAAGTTCTTTGATCAGTGGTCTGGAGTCTTTGGAATCCTGCCAATCCAGCTTCCCTCTGAAGCTGGGGCCAGTGTGACAGAGGACAAGTGTGTGTCCCTGCAGTGGTCTCAGGATCCAGCAGAGACACGTCCCACCTTACCAGCCTACCTAGTGCCCAGTGGAGACCATTTCCTTTCCTTTGAGTTAATGCCTGGGGCCACAGCTGTTCCAGGATGACTTTATTGGGGAAAGCTCTTAGTTTTAAAAAATAAATTTAAATGGTTTGATTAAGTATTAAATGCACATAATTCACAACTGAAAAGGTAGAAAAAATTATATAAGAGTATATAAGGGGGAAGCTAAGTTTTCCCCTCACCCCACCCTTACATCCAGTTTCTCTTCCTTAGAGGCAAAGAGTGCTTCTGGTTTATAGTGAATTCTTCCAAAGAGAGTCCATCCACATACAAATATATCGAATAAGTGTCTCTCTCTCTCTCTCTCACACACACACACACTCACACACACAAGGAGGCACACATGCACGCATGCACATAATGTCCCAATAGAAGCACATATTCCACAATGTTCTCTACTTCACCTTTTTCACTTAAAATATATATATTGAGGTCACTCTGGATTGTTGGCATAATTCTACCTCAATATCTACAGAATATGCCTTTTATAAGGATGTGCCATAATTCATCTAGTTAGTGCCCTGTTGATAAAAAATTAAATAGTTTCCAGTATTTTCCAATTATAACAGAAGCCCCTTGAATATATATCATTCTTCACATGCACAAATATGCTGATGGCATGAATTTATAAAATTACAGAATTAAAGGGTATGAACATTTAACGTTTTGATAAATATTGCCTAGTTCCGCTCCATGGCAATTGTTCCCAACGGTCAAGGACAGCATATTTATCTCTTCTTGCTTATTAATTCTTCAGCTCCTGCTACTTGGCCAGCACCTCAGCCACACCCACTGCCTGAGAGCATTAGCTCGGAGTTGGTGGAAAGCTGACCTCACCGAATGACTGGGATTTAAACTTTGAGGGACAGTTCTGTCTGAATTCCAGCGGTGCGTAGGAGGCAAAGGTAGGCAGTGCTTTCTCAGTGTGGCTGGTACTGTCCTCTAGGTGAGGTTTTGGATTGTATGGGAACTTTTTTTGAGTGAGCACAATAATAGGGGTGCTTACTGGTGTTGGGGGAAGGGGACCAGCATGCTAGGTGTCTGGCAACCTCGTGGAGAGACAAACACATGATGTTGAATGACCGACTGGACATTCCAGTAGGTGAATAAAGCCTGTCTATAATGATGCAAGCCTAGGGGGTTCCTGGGTGGCTCAGTTGGTTAAGTGTCTGCCTTCAGCTCAGGTTTCTGATCTCAGGGTTCTGGGATCAAGCCCTGCTTGGAGCCACGTGTTGGTGTATAGAGAGCATAAGTATACTTTTCTTCCTCCTCACCATGCTACTGAGCAATGGGCTTGACTACACCTCCATCCTGTATTCACTCCCTGTGGACAAGCCTGAGATCTGAGGGTGGACAGGGAGGTCCCAGGTTCCAGGGTGGTGGGCAGAAATTTGGGGTTTTAGGAAAAGCAGGTTGGGCTACTTTGAATAGGGATAACATTGAGCAATGCCCAAAGGGCATGTTGGTGGGAAAGGTAGCCCAAAGAAAAAGAAGAAATCGTTTCATGCTAAAAAGCAGTGGTATTTGTACTGGGAGGCCTTGTCCCATAAATGTAAAACTTCTATTTAGATTTTCATTCCTTAAGGAACACCACAAACCTGTAGTGTGTGCAACAAAATGTTAAAAATTGGCAGCCCAGAAATGAGGGATCTGTGCATATATTTTCCTAGCACCCAGGATGATGAGTGAAGGAAAGAGTTTGTTTACCAGCTTCTGTGACTTCCCTGGAGATGGCTGGCAACAGATGGGCCTCCAGCTGAGCAGGGAGCTTCGGGGTGCTGGGCCCAGAGGCTGCTGAGGACTTGCAAAGGAGTGAGAATATGATCTTATCTGCCAGATTGTGTTTCTTATGTAAGTTTCTGGAGCTGGGAGTAAAAAGGAAAAAGAGATTCAGTCTTTCAGCAAGAATGTTGGTTGATGCAATGCCTGGATGGCTTAAACAGTCATTTGAACATTTAGCTCTTGATTTCAGCTCTAGTCATGATCTTGGGGTCCTGGGATCGAGCCCCACTTCGGGCCCCACACTCAGTGTGGAGTGTGGAGTCTGCTTCAGATTCTCTCTCCCTCTCCCCCTCTGCCCCTCCTGCTTGTGCTCTCTCTCTCTAAACAAATAAATCTTTTTAAAAAAATGTTGGTTTATATTTTGGGTCCCTGTCTTAATTCAGGTTCCCACCCCCATAAAAGACTCTGAGACAAAGATCTGGATGCAGATTGTGTGTTTGGGAAGTCATCTCAGATTGCTGAGCTGAGAAGGTTGGAAAATGAATCTGGGAAGAGGGAAACATCAAGTAAGTGTGAGTCGATGAACACGTTACTAATGAGGGAGACAGGAATCAGTCTTGCTGGGGCTCCTCTGAGTAGCTGTATAGGAAATACCTCACAAGTGCCCCAGCAGAGCATTAATCCAGGATTCCTGTGTCCTCTTGATTGAGGGTTCTGTGATAGGTTGGGGGCAGGGAGAACCTACCACAGGCAGAGAATAGAGATGTGAGTAGTCAATATGGACAGCCACCAGCCTGTATGGGAACTGTCCCCAGCAGCTGCAGGTGTGTTCAGGTGGGTGGAGGGGATATGCGTGCAGCAGCAACAGTGTCCCCTGCAGCCCCTAAGTGCAAACCTGAGGACAGACCCCATTTTATTCATGAACTGTAAAAACACACAAGTCTTTCTATTTTGTTCTAATTCTTTGGGGAATATGTGTGCCTGGAGAAATGTTCAAGAAACACATCCTCTTTCTCATGCTGAGTACTATTCTCTTTCTTCTCCGACCCTGGGAACTTCACAAGTCTTGGGTCTCCCTTCCATGGTTTGTGTAACCCAGAGTGAGCCACTTCAGTGTCCTGATCCTATGTTTGCACAACTGTCAAACAAGTCACGTAGGAACCCCTTCCTAGAACATTGTGAGCTCTTAATGGGATAAACCCTAGAGGAGGGAGGTGAGGTCTTGGGGACAAGAAAACTTGCTTTCCCCACATTCAGCTCTTCTCGGAATAAAAGGACTGGTTTCAGGATGAGATACAGAGGAGACACTCATGGGAGGATGGAGTAGAGGTGAGAGGCATTTGGGATTCTGTCACCTCCACATATCCATGCCAAGCCTCCTGAGTTTTATCACTTACTCCCTTTTCTGAGAACAGGGGCTCCATTGAAGTCAAACCACACTAAAAGCTCAAGTCCACCAAAACTGTCAAGTTATGGGAGGTTTTTTTCTGGACTCCCCATGGACAACCCTTGTATAACAGGATGCTAATTTTAAAAGAGAAATCACGGATGCAGAGAGCAGGAGTGATAGTGCAGCTCTTTCTTGGCAACCGTAATTGCCGCAAGAGTTGCCAGGCTGTTAAAGGCATTCACTTGTGCTGTACACACAGCTGGGAAAATCAGAAATGAGGAGTTGGGTTTGTCACCAGTCCTGGAGCTCACAAAGCAATCTGCTTTCCTTGGGAAGATACAGATGGGTCTAAAGGATTCATCTAGAGAAATGCTGCTGGTTTTAGGATATGGCCGTTCCTTTTTCTTCGGTCCATAGCCATTTGCTTTCTTGTTTTATTATTTTATTTTTTTAAGGGACCATGCAATAGGCACTATAATTGGAAAGAATTTGCCTCACATAGTGATGGGGATGCTTCATCAGATGCCAGGGTGCCTTGTGGGGGGGGACTGACTTCCAGCCCCCAGCCCCTATGACTCTTTGCCAGAGCTTTCTCTCTGGTGGTGGGAGAAGCCTGCTCTGCCAAGTGGAGGTGGGCTTCAAGTACTGGGATTAATGGCCCCCAGGAGCAGCCCTCAAGCAGCGACTCATGGGAAGTGGCGAACATGTCCCCAGCTCTTTCTCTTAAGCCATGTTCAACACTGGCTGCCATCAGTCCCCAACAGGGTTCAGCCCCAAGTGGCCCTTGGGGGTACCTTGCTCAGCAATGCTCCCTTCACTGGCTGCCTTCCTTGTTCTGTCTCCCTTTCTTAGTTCCATCCCTGTGTTGTCTGAGATCCCCTCCCAAATAAATCACTTGCCCTCAAAGCCTTTGCTCAGTTCTACTTCTGGGAAAACCCAAATCACAATAGTTGAATTTGCAGCTTCCATCAATCTGAGTCATATTCCAGAGTTTAAAATATTCCTCATGCTTACCCCTGTCATGGGCAATAAAGTCTGTGAGGACCATGTGGCTAGGAGTCCTGCATAGTTCTCAGATGCTATGGTAATTAAGGGAGTGCATTGGCCTTGAAGAGTTTACTTCTCCCGGGGTTAACGTGTGGACATGGACACTAGGGTTTATCTTAACGGGTTGCAGAAGCTTCCTTTTGCACAACTTGCCAAAGAATTTGCTGAATGCACAGTGGCCTCACCCCAGCACTGGGACTCTCATCTGTTTTTAGGACCATCAAACCACATGAGAAACCCCAAGTGTACATTTCCTTGAGTCTGAATCACTTATTTTGGACAAGTCATTCTCACTGTAGAGTCCACTGATTGATCCCCTCCTTCAGAATCATGAGGGGTGCTTATTAAAAAGGCAGAATTTGAGCCTCATCTTAGACCTACTGTATCAGAACCTCTGAAGGTAGGGCCAAAGTGTGCTTTTTGACAAGCTCCTGAAATGTCTTGGCTGGACTCCCCAGAAGATGACCTGAGTGATGGTAGGAGAGTGGTGGAAGTGAAGCAGGAATGGGGGAAGCCAAGGCAGGGTGTATCCCAGACAGAGCCCCATGGAACCACACATAGAACCACACATAGAACCACATGTAGAACCACACGTAGAACCACACATAGAACAACACATAGCCTCCACTCTATCCGGCAGGGAAGCACTGGCATTTAAGTTACATCTCAGTGATGTCCCCACTTGAGGCAAAAGGCTGAGCTTTTGTTCTCCTGCACCAGTCAGTCACCCGGTAAGGGCAGGCAAGCTCACTGGCACTTCTAGTTCTCTGGAGGTGCCAGCAAAGAGACTCCAATAGCCTGAGCACAGCTCTCTAGATAGAGTCACGAGTGGAAGCCATTAGAAGCTGGGGCAGGGGAGCACAGCAGCCACAAAAGGGATCCAAGGGCACCTGGGTAGAACAGATACAGTGTCCATTCCAACAGGTGATTCTTTTTTTTAATTTCTATTTTAATTCAATTAATTAACATATAATGTGTTATTGGTTTCAGAGGTACAGTGATTCATCAGTCTTATATAACACCCAGTGCTCACTCCATCACATGCCCTCCTTAATGTCCATTGCCCAGTTACCCCATCAGCAACCCTCAGTTTGTTTCCTGTGATTAAGAGTCTCTTGTGGTTTCTCTCTCTCTCTCTCTCTCTCTGGTTTTGTCTTGCTTTATTTTTTCCTCTCTTCCCCATGATCCTCTGTTTTGGTTCTTAAATTCCATATATCAATGATATTGCATGATAATTGTCTTTCTCTGATTGACTTATTTTGCTTAACATAATACCCTCTAGTTCCATCCATGTCATTGCAAATGGCAAGATTTCATTTTTGATGGCTACATAGTATTCGTGTGTGTGTGTGTGTGTAGGTGTGTAGGTGTGTGTGTGTGCGTGTGTGCATGTGTGTGTACCACATCTTCTTTATCCATTCATCTGTTGATGGACATCTAGGTTCTTTTCATAGTTTGGCTATTGTGGACATTGCTGCTATAAACATTCGAGTGCACATTCTCCTTTGGATCACTATATTTGTATCTTTGGGGTAAATACCCAGTAGCGCAATTGCTGGGTCATAGGGTAGCTCTATTTTCAACTTTTTAAGGAACCTCCATACTGTTTTCCAGAGTGGCTGCACCAGCTTGCCTTCCCACCAGCAGTGTAGGAGCCTTCCCCTTTCTCTGCATCCTCGCCAACACCTGTCATTTCCTGACTGGTTAATTTTAGCCATTCTGACTGGGGTGAGGTGGTATCTCATTGTGATTTTGATTTCTATTTCCCTGATGTCAAGTGATGTTGAACATTTTTTCATGTGTCTGTTGGCCATTTGGATGTCTTTGGAGAAATGTCTGTTCATGGCTTCTGCCCATTTCTTGACTGGATTATTTGTTCTTTGGGTGTTGAGTTTGATAAGTTCTTCATAGATTTTGGATACTAGCCCTTTATCTGATATGTCATTTACAAATATCTTTTCCCATTCTGTCAGTTGTCTTTTGGTTTTGTTGACTGTTTCCTTTGCTGTGCAAAAGCTTTGTATCTTGATGAAGTCCCAATAGTATGTTTTTGCCTTTGTTTCCCTTGTGACTTATACAGGACTAGAATGAATTCCATGGAGTAGGAGTGGAGTGGGGGAGAAGGTCGGTGCAGGGGTGTGGCTCCACTGGACAGTTCCAGGTATCCTTTTGAGATCTCCCCACCACTGAGCTGTGCAAACATGCCTTTCCATTCTTCCTCGTTGTCTGCTGGGTAAGTTTTAGGTCATGCACATGTGCACACACATGCCATTAGATAAGCGTGATTGCGTGAGTCCTTCAAAGCCTCTTTCTGCTGGAGGCAAAGGAGGAACCCAAGTTCCTCCCCAGCCCACAGATACTCCAAGGACATCCCAATCCCAAGACAGGCCCAATGTAATTATTTGAAGATAGGAGAGAGTCTCTTTACAGGTTATTACTTTTAAGCAGCTGCCTTGGTCTCAAGTACTAGGATGGTCCTGAGAAAACCAGGATTATTATTATTTCTTTCAGATGGGGAAGGAATTATGTCCACATAAAATAAATGAATTTTTGAATCTTTATAAAAGGGAAATAAGAGTGGATGGAAATTTAGGAAAGGGTGGGATGGGATGCCGGTGCTGCTAGGCCTTGCTGTTCATCTCTGGCCTTCTGCCTTTTTCCCTGACACAGCCACTTCTCAGGGACACTCCTGTGAAGAACTTGTCATTGAAATCAATGAAGCCCCTATGCAGCCAGGACCTGATCATTGCTGGGGATGAAAACATACTCTTCCTTTCAGGAAGAAGTGACAAATGCTAGATCTTTTTCTGGGGCAACAACCAAAATGTTTGATAGCTTGTTGTCCAATTTGGAAGGCTTCAGCAACAGAGATTCTGGCTGCGGATTATTTGTGTGTCTGTCCAGGCTTAGAGGCTTTGAGTTTTCTAGTCCAAATCGAAGGTGACTTTTCCCCCCTCTCAATTCCTATAGTTTAGGTCCTCATGGGTTCTTCCCTAGGCTGTTATCACAGCCTCTGGATCTAATCCTCCCTCTTTCATTCCCTTCCTCTCTTCTCCTCTCTCCTCCTCTCCCCTCTTCTTCCTTCCTTCCATTATCTATTGTTGTGCAACAAATCACCACAAAGCTGGACTGTTCAGAAGCTCTTTCTGGTAGTGACCTCCACATTCTCCTGACTTCACTGTTTAACTTGCTGGCATCTGTCCTCTCTCTGGACCAGAGATCTGGGGTCAAGCCAGAGTAAGGCGCCCTCTACAGATGACTGTTTCTCTAACCAGGTGCCCCCCATTTTAACCCTGGGTCCTGTCCCTCTCACTGCTCACAGTTAACTGAATTTTTCAATGGTGCCTCTTACACTCAGGACACACGTGACCCAAGCACACCCAGAGCATAACCTCATACCCCCCTTTAAGGCTAACATTAGCTTAAGGGATTTAGTGGAAATGGGAAGCTGGTAACCCATAGACCTTGTGGGATGTTGGTGAGTCAGGTGTGGACCAAACCTGCTGTGTTGGGAAAGTGAGGTGCCTGCCACCTGAGCTTCTCCCCCTTGTCCAGGATAGGACATTTCCTGCCAATTTTGGGCTTGCTCCTCATTCTGAGGTGTGAGCTTAGCATTTATTCTTCACCTTGTCAGACAGTCCCTCGGGTGGAGCATTGTTTTTCTTGAGATGGTAGGTTATACTTGAAAGAGGCTTGAATGGAGAAGCTAGGGGAAAAGGGGAAGACATTCTTTGAATCATAAGAGCACAGGTTTTGGTGTCAGACAATCTCAATTTTAAATCCCTGCTTTGTCCCTATTGGCTGTGTGGCCTTGTCTGTGTTACTCTGTCTCTCTGATGATGAGTTTTTCATCTGTAAAATGAATAGCATAATGAGACATACTTCTCTTGGTAGCTGTCAGAACTAGATTAGACACACAAAGTCCTAACATGTAACACATAACCAGCACATAACATATGCCAACTACTGCTGCCATCACTGAAGATTAAAATATGGTTTTTGCTTGTTGGGATTTCCCAAATCTTTAAAACAAATTTTCTGGAGACTTAAAAAAAAGAGAAAAAAAGATGTTTCACTTTCAGGGTTGGCTCTGGGATATAAACCCACAGTCTGCCTAAATAGTTCCCAACTTTAGAAAAGTTTATTGGTTACCATTCATCTGTTGATGGACATCTAGGTTCTTTCCATAGTTTGGCTATTGTGGACATTGCTGCTATAAACATTCGGGTGCACGTGCCCCTGAGGATCACTACCTTTGTGTCTTTAGGATAAATACCCAGTAGTGCGATTGCTGGGTCGTAGGGTAGCTCCATTTTCAACTTTTTGAGGAATCTCCATACTGTTTTCCAGAGTGGCTGCACCAGTTTGCATTCCCACCAACAGTGTAGGAGGGTTCCCCTTTCTCCGCAACCTCGCCAACATCTGTCGTTTCCTGACTTGTTGATTTTAGCCATTCTGACTGGTGTAAGGTGGTATCTCGCTGTGGTTTTAATTTGTATTTCTCTGATGCCGAGTGATGTTGAGCACTTTCTCATGTGTCTGTTGTAAAAGCCAGTTTTAAAGAGCCTGTATCACTCATGTCTGTTTCTAGGGTTGAGGGTAGGGGAGAAGGTGTAGCACTGTGCTTATCTCTGGTGTCCACACAGGACCCAGCCTAGAGCTTGGGAACTGCTTTGGTCCTGCTTCCAAGAGAGGCTACAAGTCCAAGAGCATAGTCCTTCCCCCTTATCCTTGGGACAGGACTTCTGTTGTAATAGCTGGGCCTGAGAAGGTAACCTTCAGCTAACATGAATCCCTGAAGTAAAGGGCATGCATTTAGGATGATTTATACTCTCCCAGCTGAGTGTGTGTGGTGAGAGCAAGGGATGGCCTTCAGAATGCCCACACTGCAATTACTTTCATTTTATGAAAAGTGTGCTTAAATTGTCGTCCAATTTGCAAAACTAGGCCAACTAACAGGTCAACACTGAGGCAACTTTGAAGTGTGCTTGAAGCTGTCAAAATGGGAATAGCAATTAGACCTTTTATGAGCAAATTACTTCCTTCTGGGCATAGTTTTATGTCATATGAGTGTGTGTGTGCATAATTTATGTGTACCATATTTTATCAATTATACGAAGGAGATATTTTTGCACAATTTAATGTTTCTGAAATCAGGACATGTGTTATAATATGTGGCATTTTATAATCACTGGAGATGAGGAGGCCTGTGATTGTCATTGCATACAGATGAACAACCTTGGCCTTGGTTGTTCATATTGGTGCCATGTCAACTGAGTAATAAAAAGGGTTATACATGTTGGCTTCTTTTTAAGGAAGATTTTATTTTAAGTAATCTCTATACCTAATGTGGGGCTTGAACTCATGATCCCAAGATCAAAAGTCTCATGCTTCACTGACTGAGCAAGCCAGATACCCCTATGCATGTTGGCTTTAAACACTATTTTGAATGTCTTTGGAAAGATTACACTACAATTGACATTTAAATGAAAAGTTGTCATGTCCATACAAGGGCACAGAAACAGTAGTAAAACCTAGAGATACTGTCAGTGAAGCAAATAGGTATTATTGGAAAAACTATTGCTGTTCTATATTTTCTCAGCAAACGATAGTCAAGTCCTTTATATAGGTCATAAAAAGGAAGATACCCACAAGCAGACAAAGCTGTGCTGCATTTTGTATTAAGATACTTAACAAAATGATTGCCCAGTAACCTCTAAGCCATACAGTTGAAGGCAGGAGAGATTGCCAAATTCCTTAGAATAGATGAAAGAGATTTCAAAGCAACAAGGGGTTGGTGTGACTGATATATGCATCATATAGGATGACTACCAAGGAGTTATGTTTAACCAACAGCATTTTTTGCTTCAGTGTTCCTAAAATAATAGTGTGTTTTACAATCAACAGAGTCTTAGAGTCTATGAAATATGATATATCAGAAATGACATGTAACTAGGTCACTCTCAGCAGATGCTGGCATTGCCTGGAAAATATGTTTGGCATATTATAAAGCTTAGCAAATAACAGGCCTGTTATTTTGGGGCCAAAATGCACACTTCTTTTGTTCATTGTCGCCTCTTGTAAGTAATTCTAAAACTAGATAAAGTAAATAAGGCAACTATTTTCAGTACAAGATAGCAGGCCATGAAAGACTCTGATTATTGAGAGAAGAAACTTATACTTTCCCTGGCCCTCTGCCTAGGGGCACTTACCAGACTTGAGCAGAAAAGTTGAGTCCAAGTGGAACACAAGGATTTTGCAGGATGGAGGAGTGAGAAAATGAGCTTTGGAGTGGTTGGGTGGCTGGAATCAGTAGAGCAGGATGCCAAGGAGGAGAGATTACACAAGGGGAAGCCATCTAAGCTATGTCCGTGCAAGGCAAGACCGCTGGAATGCAGAGAGCTAAAGAGATACAAGAAGTGGTGAAGAGCTGGGAAACATTGAGGTTTCTATGTAGCCAGAGTTGAGAGATCTTACTGAGCACTTGGAGCATTCAGTCGGACCTCAGACCTTACTTTAGGAGTAAGGAACACATCTTAGATCGAGGGCCACATCTCTAGGACATGGACACAACCGGGTGGCTTTACCAAAGCCTTAATCAAAGCCTGACAAGATCAAGAATGTCCACCAGTAATTTAGCTACTAGTCAGAGCAAAATCTAACACTATTTTAAGGAAAACAGCATAGTCCAGACTTCCTACAATGTATTATCTACAATGTTCAACATGTAATAAAAAATTATCACAGAAAACAAACAAACAAAAATCATCACATATGGAAAGCAGGGAAATAAGACCCATAGTCAATAGAAAAGGCATCAAATAGAAATACACCTCAAAACAACCCAGGTGTTGAAATTAGCAGAAAAAGTCTTAAAACGATGATTGCAAATAAGTTCAAGATTTAAAAGAAAAGATTGATGGGAATTAGTGAATGGAAGTGTAAGAAGACAAGGACTTTAAGAGTTGTTAAAATATGTGTAAGGATTAAAAGGAAAAAAATTGACAGAATGAGTGAATATATTGGTAAGATGGAAATGGCAACAAATAGAAACTATAAGAAATGGCTCTGGGTTACACAGTTACCAGGGAAATACTGTGTAGTGCTGCAGAGTGTAAGCTCTGGACCCAGAATTCTTGGGTTCAAATCTTGGTTCTTCCCCTTAGCTGTGAGACTTTGAGCAAGGTATTTATCTCCTTGGACCCTTAGTTTTCTTATCAGTAAAATGAGGATATTGATAATAATAGTGCCTACACTTTGGGGATATTGTGAGAATTAAATGAGGTAACTGTAAAATGCCTTTCCAGTGGCTTACATATATGAAGAACTATTTTTTAATTGTTTCAAATTTTATTAGAACTTCAGTATAGTATGCTTTTTCTAGAACTGAAGTCATTTGTGGACACTCATGTTTCACTCATGGGCTTAGGTCATACTTTGACAAACAGTTGATTTAGGCACCTTATTGTTTCATAGATTGAACCAGGGAAAGTAAAAGCAATGGCAAAATATCCATGAAAAATTTGTCCAGAGGTTTTGAATTTGTTGAACTTCTCATTTCCCTCCATATGGGGAGATACGAGGATAGGAATTAGGTGAGTGGAAAGTGGTGATGGTGAGGGAATAAGCAAGATACAGAAAAAGGAAGAAAAAAATCTACCAATAAAATCTGATTCTACCCCTTTAGTTGGTTTTAATTTGAAAACATCTTCAATTTGAGGGGGAGTTCTTATTTAAATTGTAGATCCAAGTTCTTGTGCTTTTTCTCAGCTGTCAGGACTGTGGATGATTATTTTTTTCCAGGTGAATATTTCAGTTTCCCTGTCTTCCTTATTTCATGACCTTGGGTGACTGGGAAGTTCCTTGAAATTAAAGTTGGTCACGTTGTTTATGCTATTCATAATTTGAAGATGGTATCTGAGACTGTGTTCTGGCTTTAGGGATTAATAAAATAATATTAGGCCACCTTATCACACCTTAATAAAATTACTGACTGTTGAGCCAGGCAGAAATATTTTGCTGGAAAAACAGTTGTTTTCAGTATTTCTCGGTTGAAGCAGACATTTTCCAACAGGGGTAAATGAAATAAACCACACAGGTAGGTGAAGGTGCTGTTTCCTTAAGCCTTCTTTTTAACTTTTATCAACTCAGTGCAACTTTCCTAATCGCCCTAGACCATCATACATTTATCCTAGCTTTCCTTTTAGTTACCTTTTAATGTATTATATGTATTTTTAGATTAAGGTATTGTCTGTCCAGCTCCTGAGAGCAGGGACCAAGAGAGGAATTAAATAAAAATTAAATAAATAAATAAATAAAAGTAAAAATAAATGAAAGTAATCCATTAAATAAATAAAAATAAATTTATTTTTATATAAAATAAAAATAATTAAATAAAATTAAATAAAAATAATGGAGTAAATAAATATTTAATTTATAATTAATATTAAATAAAAATGGAGAAATCTGAAAATGACTTTATGCTAAGAATTCTCAGGAGATGAAAAAATTGTTATAAAAATAAGAAATTATTGAACAAAAACAAACAGAAATGAAACAAGACCAGGTAGATATGCTAAGAAATCAATCATAAATCTTAGAATTAAGAAATAGGGTCAATGAAATAAAATCTCAATAGACCAAACTCTAATATTAATCAATTTGAAGTAAGTCATAAAGGATGAAACTAGAAGTTAGCACAGAATGAGAAAAGAATAAAACATGCACAGAAAGAAACTAGACTGAGAGTCTTTAACAAACATCTAAAAGGAGTTCCACAAAAAGTGAGTTAGAAAGGAAAATAAAAGGTAATATTCTAAGAAAATCCTAGGAACTTTCCAGAACTGAAGAAAAGCATAAGTCCTTGGAGTCATAGTGAGTACTAAAAGCCATGTAGGATAAAGATAAATCCACATATAGACAATTTTGAGAAAAACTGAAGAACATTAGGGTAGGAAGAGAATCTTAGAACAAAAATCACCCACTGAAACCTCATTTCTTCAGAAATGTTTTGGCTATTCTAGATTCTTTGCATTTGCATTTCTGTATGAATTTTAGAATCAGCTTGTCAATTTCTATAAAAAAGCCTTCAGGGATTTTAATCAAACATGTGTTGAATCTATAGATCAGTTTGAAGATGATTGTCCAGTCTGTGGTATGCCCTTGAAAGAAGAAGCTTGGAGGGATTAAAATAGTTGCCCAAGGTCATGTAGCCAATATATGGCAGAGCTGGAACCAAGGAGGTGAGGGGCTCAATGGTAAAAGCAGAAGAATTAGCACAAGCTGGACTTACTTTTGAATTACAGGTATACCAGCTAAAATTTCCTTTCTTTTAGGTGGAATAGCACTGAACAAGGGAGGAGGTAAAGAATCTCAAATTGTGGGCTTCTTAAGAACATGAACCTCAGGCACATAATAGAAGGTGATTATAGGTGCCTCTTTCCTCCGTGAATGTCTATTACTATATATCTAAGCCTTACAGGTCAAGGCCAAGAATGATGACATTTAACTCATCAATACAGTACCCCTCTCAGAGCTGTTTTCTTCTCTGTGAAGGTCAAGTTTATCTCTGCTTTGAATAAATTACAGGTTGGCATCATTATTTTCCTGTGAATGGGGAGGGCAGTCCAATGGCCTTTCCTCCTGCTGCAAAAGCAAGATAGCACAGGCAAAGGCAGGACATTAGCCTTTCCACCAGAGTTGAAGAAACTCCCTCCCCTCGCCCCAGATGAATGAGAACCACAAAATTTCACAAGAGAGAAGATAAGTTCTGTGACCCTCCAGGTGGAGAAGGCAGCCATCGCAGAGGACTGAGAGCAAGACAGGAGAGAGACAGAGACAGAGGTCAGAGAGTAGCCTTCAATATCTGGATCCACCTGTGCCTGAGGACCTGCTACTGGATCTCCAGGTGATAGTAATTATAAAAAAAAATAAATTAAAAAATTCTAAAAAAAAGAGTAAAAAAAAAAATCCAATTCCGTGTTGGCTCTTTTGAGCCAAGATTTGATCACTTTCAATTAAATCTGAACCTGACTTTTAAAAACTCTGTCCTGCCTTGTTTACCCAGGTGAATGGAAGAAGAAATAATATTTTTTTCTTGGAAAAGGCAGCTCAGAGGTGGGTACATGTGTTATTCATCTTCTCTATTGTACCTTGCCTTAGAGGTAAATGTGATGGGAGTCTTTTCTATGGAAGGCTCTGGAGTTGTTCTGAGATGCTCAGTGTTCCCACAATCTCTCCTCATTGCTCCCTCAACTTAGGTTTCCTTCTCTTTAGAACCTGGCTGGAATGCTGCTGGGAAGGAGATGCCAGGTGAAGCTCAAAGCACCCCCAAAGCAACAAACACATTCAGAATGGACAAGTCTTAGTCATGGCCTTGAGGAGGTCTTGGTGGGGGTGGTGGTCCATATACATAAAGATGAATGTCCTCTTCAGCATATTCATCTATGAAATGTCCATGGTATTTTTTTTAAATGGCTCTTTTTTAAAAATTTTATTTTTATTCTTTGCCCAAGGGGTACAGGTCTGTGAATCATCAGGCTTACATCTTTCACAGCACTCACCAAAGCACAAACCCTCCCCAATGTCCATAACCCATCCACCCTATCCCTACCCTCCCACCCCCCAGTAACCCTCAGTTTGTTTTGTGAGATCAGGAGTCTCTTATGGTTTGTGTCCTGGTATTAAGCAAGGTCTGGTCCTCCAATGTCAAAGAGTGGCCTACACATAACTGAATGGCAAGCATGGCAGGCACAGAGTGTAATCAACTTAATTTCTCTGAGCCCCATTGACAGTGAAGTGAGTGCATGATTATAGGGAACTAACACTGACTTACACAGAAGGACTTACGTGAAGATGTTACCACAGTGGTTTCTAGCCCTGGGGATTGGAGGGATATGGTATTGACTGAGGGATCTGGCTTTGTAAGTTAGTAAGCCAAGGCTTCTGAAATTAGGCTGGATCTGAAAGAAGTTGAACTAGGAGCTAATAAGAATTCATTAAACAACTTTATGAGGTATAATTAATGTGCCATAAACTGCATATATTTAGCATGTATAGCTTGATCACATTTGACATATGCATATGACCTTGAAGCCATCACCACAGTCAAGACAAGGAACATTTCCATTGACCCAAAAGTTTCCTGGTGTCCCTTTCTCCCTTTCCTCCTTCCCTCCTTATCCCCATCCCCAGGCAACCACTGGTCTGCTTTTGTCACTATAAAGTTGTTTACATTTTTTGAAATTGCTAATAAGAATTTTAAAGTAGGTTGGAAAAAGTGTCTAGATAAGAGAGGGTTGCCTCCTCAAAATAGGCAGGGGAAACTTCCCTGAGCTACTCAAGTTGGGAGAGGAGACTGTGCACAGCATAAGTTCCAAGAAATTTTCCTCTCACTGTCCCTTGACATTTCATAGATGAAAAACGAGCCATATGCTAGCCCATGGTGGCATGTGGTTTGGAAATTTTGCAATAGGGGTTAGCCAAGTAGAGCCAAGGGTATTAGGGGATGAGATGGAGGATGGGGGTGGGCAAGAGAATGATCCTGAGCACCTCATCTTACCAAGATTAGAACTAAAGGAACAAAGTTGAAACTGAAGCACAAGGAATGGGGGAGGGTGCCCTTAAATGCCAATGTCTGTAAACAACAGAGCCAAATAGTAGCAGAAATGGTGAAATTGCTCCTTGGGGTGTTTATCATGATTACTGATTTTTTTAAAGAAAAATAAGATAAGTTCTAATCTTCATGAACTGAGGTAGTTTTGTCCTGTTGCAAGGTAGAGGAATGAATTAAGAACATCTTAAATTCTCATCCAGGTCTGATTCAATCATAAAAATCTTTTTTCTAAAAGATTTTATTTATTTATTTATTTATTTGAGAGAGAGAGAGAGAGAGAGAGAGAGAGAGAGAGAGAGAGAGAGAGAGAGAGAGAGAGAGCATGTGGAAGACTGAGGGGCAGAAGCAGGCTCCCCGCTGAGCAAGGAGCCCAATATAGGGCTCAATCCTAGGACCCCAGGATCACGACCTGAGCAAAGGCAGATGCTTAACCCTCTGAGCCACCCAGGCTCCTCCTCAATCATAAACTCTTTAACTGTTTTATAGAAACATACTTTGATGGGTAGCTTATCAGGTGAACATTAAAAATGTCTGAGCCTAACTTGATCAGCTTCACTTTGAGACTGTGGCAGTAAGCTTCTGTGTTGAGAAGGATCAACAGCACTCAGGTCCTCTGATGTGGGATCTGGGTCTGTCCACACACCTGCGCCCATGTGCCTACCCTGTTGCTAACCTGGGCCTGGGGGTGCCCTATGCCTGACCCACCACTGCCATGGAGTAAGCTACCTTTGGGACATAATTTTAGGCTCAGAGGCAGAAAAAAATCATTAAAAACCGATATGATTTACATCTACAAATACATTGTGCTCATTTCCCCCTCATCCCTTCTTTCCCAGGGCCATTAAAACTTGAAGGATACAATTCTGTTATTGAACAAATATCATCTCTCCTGTCTTGGAACTCTTCAGTGTTTCAGGGCTTGAGGTGATCAATATGTGCTACCTGAAAAATCATGTTGCTTATCTTTTATAAAACCACACTGCGGTTATAGCAGACATTAACATCAAATGAATTGAAAATCCATTTTTGAGTGCCTCCTCATCTGCTGCGCTGGAAGGGTACTGGAGGAAATACATTGAAATCATTAAAATGGGAACTCTTCCCCATTGTGGTTTTCCTCACTGTGTGAAGCAGACATGTATATGCTTGCATATTCCCCTCAGCAGATCCTGAGGTGGGAGCCATACTGTATTTGTCTTTCACTTCCTAGGCCCTAACCCAGTGCTAGCCTACAGTAAGAGCTAGATAAATATTAAGTAAAGGAATGGATGAACCAGAGTTACTACTGTTTAACATTCATATTGTTTCCAGTTTTTTTCATTAAAGAGGGAAGGGCCTAAAGTATTCATAAAATGTTGGGCCCATTATTTCCTTAAAGCATAGCTCCATGAATTGGATTATTGGATGAAAGTATATGTCAAATATATCTTTCTTAGGTATTTTATATTATTTTTAAAAAGTGATTTTGAAATCAATTTAAAATTTTAGCATCTTTAATAATGGAATAACCAGACTTTTTGTGCCTTCTTGATGTGATGCAATATGAGGTCCACATGGTGATCTATGACATGCCTTTGCCCCAAATTTTAACCTAAATTTAAAACTGACTTTTAGTCTTAAAAGATGAGTCATCCTATAGGACATCTGACAGTGTCTCTTCAATTGGCCACCATCATGAGAGAATAAAATAGGGGAGAGTAAGGTTATCCTAGATTAAAGGAGATTTAAAACACAGCAACAAATACAATGGACCTTGGTAGCATCTTTATTCAAGCAAATTACTTTAAAAGTTATTTAGGGGCAATTGGAGAAATAGAAATATAGGATAGGTATGAGATTATATATTAAGAGATTGTTACTAATTTTGTTAATTGTGATCCTGATCATGTAGAAAAATGACCTTACATTTTAGAGATGCATACTAAAGAATTTAGGGATGAAATAGCATGTTGTAATTTTACTTAAAATATATTGGGGAAAAAAAAGGAAATATGGCAATATGTTAATAAATGCCAAATACAATTGATGGGTTTATATGGGGGTTTACTATACCATCTCTCTGTTTTTTGGTATGTTTAAAACTTTTCATTGTCTTCATCATATGGCATCCATCTCATAATCTAAGATGGCTGCTTTAGCACTGACCCTCACATCTGCATCCCAGAGAGTTTAAAGACTTGCTGGGTCTGCTACCCTTTCCTTTTAAAAGTATGACCTCAGGTAACTTACATTACTTCTGCCATGACCCCACTAGCTAAAACTAGATCGTATGATTTCAGAAAGCTGAAAGGAAGGCTGGAAATTGTCAACTAACACTCAGGATTCTCTTATTAAAGAAAGAAAATGAGGCTGGGTATTGATAGCTATAGCATTCTCTGCTATAATCCACAATGCAGCCTACTCAAATATCCCTATGCACCCTTCTCCCCACACACGGAACATGCTTACCCCATCCCAAAGGGTAACGACCATCCATCCCTAAGTCCAACGTTATAACACCTCCACTTAGAGGTCTAGTAAGCACCTTAAATCTAACAAAACCAGAAACCAGTCCTTTAAAAAAAAATTATTTATTTACTTGAGAGAGAGCGAGAACATGCACATTGTGGGAGGGGCAGAAGGAGAGGGTGGAAGAGAATCCCAAGCAGACTCCCTGCTGAGTGCTGGGCTCTACACGGGGCTCGATTCCACAACCCTGAGATCATGACCTGAGTCGAAACCAAGAGTCAGAAGCTTAACCAACTGAGCCACCCAGGTGCCCCCTAAAACCCATTTCTTAACTCCAGTATCCCACATTTGGATCTTCCCTAAGTCTCCCCACCTCTGTTCATGGCAATCCCATTCTTCAGGCTGCTCATGCTAAAAAATCTTGGAGTCATCCTTGACTGATCTTTTTTTCTTCACATACAACATACAATCTATAAGCAAGTCCTTTTGCTTGTTCCTTAAATATATGCCCACTTCCTAGTACTCCCTGATCTAAGACACATACATGTCTCGCCTGGATTATGCAATAGGAGCCAATGTAAGCCTTTAAAAATTCAAGTTACAGCACATCATTCTTCCGTTCTATTCTTCCATTCTATTATGTCAGTCTAGCCAAGAATTCCCTTCTCTGCATAGCCATAAATTACTGTGGGCCACCAGAGACATTTTCCACAAGATTTGGAAGGCTGACAGGAGGGGACAACCATGTTCCTTTACACTAGGTAAGTTGATGCAGGACACGAGACACACCAGTGGCTCTCACATGTTGTCACCAATCTGCTGAGTGACCAGGTTGGCACAGAGCTACAGCTGGACTCCCACTGCATCTGGTTCTTCAGCTCCTGGGTCACAAGGGTGGCATTTCAAAGCAATGGCAAGGAATGAATAATTTAATAAACCATTTTAGAAAATGTAAAATACAAAGTCTTTACCTCATTCCTTGCACCAAAACAATTTCAGATGTCTCAGAAATTTAAATGTAAAAAGTTACACTATAAAAATATATTTATTCATAAAGAAATGAAGAAGACCTTTCTAAGGCAGAAGTCAATATAGATACCATAAGATAAAAGACTGATATATTTAACTGTTATAGATTGAATTATGCATCTCAAGAAGATACATGGATGTCCAAATCTCAGGTGCCTGTGAATTGACCTTCTCTGGAAATAGGGCCTTTGCAGATGTAATCAGGGTAAGATGAGGTCCTTAAGTTGGGCCCTGATCCAGTATGGCTGTTGTCTTTATGAGAAGAGAAGAGACACAGAGACAGACACACACAAAGGGAAGATGATGTGAAGACACACAAGGAGAACCCCATGTGACCACAGAGGCAGAGACTGGCATGATTGCCAACAATACCAGAAGCTAAAAGAAAGACATGGAACAGATTCTCTTTTAGAAACTTCAGACAGAACATGGCCTTCCCAACACCTTAATTTCTGACTCTGGCCTCCTTAACTGTGAAAAGATAAATTTGTTAAAAGTCACCCCGTTTTTGGTCCTCATTATGCCAGTCCCAGGAAACTATATAGACTCCATAAAAATTGAAAACATTAACTCAGAAAAAAAAATCACAAACTCAGGTACAAATTAAAAGAGTTCTTGGGCGCCTGGGTGGCTCAGTGGGTTAAAGCCTCTGCTTTCGGCTCAGGTCATGATCTCAGCGTCCTGGGATCGAGGCCCGCATCGGGCTCTCTGCTCAGCAGGGAGCCTGCTTCCTCCTCTCCCTGTCTCTCTGCCTGCCTCTCTGCCTACTTGTAATCTCTCTCTCTGTGTCAAATAA
Source organism: Ailurus styani (assembly GCA_002007465.1). Taxonomy (NCBI): domain Eukaryota; kingdom Metazoa; phylum Chordata; class Mammalia; order Carnivora; family Ailuridae; genus Ailurus; species Ailurus styani. The sequence goes on from LNAC01001980.1 coordinate 52,163, forward strand.
ATGAATAAAATCTTTAAAAAAAAAATAAAATAAAATAAAAGAGTTCTAGCAATGGCCGGTAAAAAGTTGACACATCCTCTCTTCCAAAAAAAAATAAAATAAAATAAAAGAGTTCTAGCAATGGCCGGTAAAAAGTTGACACATCCTCTCTTCCAAAAACAGCTATAAAACTAGAGCAATCACTGTTTCAGGTCTTTGGTATAGACCAAAGGCAGACAACAAACCAAGGAGCATTCATTTACTAAAAACTGCTGAATTGAGGGTAAGAACAGTTTAGTCTAGTTTTGCTTAAAATGGAGTTTTACGTGACATTCACCAAGAGAGGAGAGGAGATACTGTCTCAGGCGGTCATTACCATGCCCGCAGTTCTCATTCTAGCAAAAAAATTAAATGCCCAAATGATACATGAGTATATTCTCATTGCAAAATGGCAAAACTAATAAAAATGAAATTCCACCTTGATTCTATTATCCTCCAATCTCATTTCCCTCATTCTACATTACTGTAGTTATATAGACACAAATAATTTGGTTTTGTGTTGGTTTTGATACTTAAATAAATAAGGTCATACTGTATTATAGTACTGTTTTCAACTTGCTTTTTTTTTCCAGTTAGCAACGTTTTTGGAAAACTTCCTAACATATGTGTTCTTTATCTTCATGGCTGATTGGAATTCCAACTTACTGACGTATTGTGTCCCCATGGATGGGCATTTACTGTCTTTGTGCAGTTGTGTGAGTATTTCTCTCATATTTGGACCTGGCGGTTCCAAGTGCATGTGGTTGTTCGATTTATAAAAGTACAACCCAACTGTCCTCCAAAAAGCTGCTGTCCCTGCTCCCTTGCTAATATTAGATATGATTAACATTTAATTATTTTTGCCAATTGGCAGGGAAAAAATATGTCATTTAAAAAAATATGTCATTTAAAATGTCAAAAATAAAAAATAACCTGTCACTTAAAATGGATTTATTTACTTCCTATGAATCTAGAATTATTTCAACATAAATAGTAAAAAAAATTATAAACAAAGGAAAAATACTTTTTTTACATTATTTTGCCATTCCCACAGCAGTGCTCGTATTTCTTGTTCCTTACATAAGCATGTTTTCATCCCTAGAGAGAAATATTTTGGGCCTGGGGCCTGTGACTCATAGGCAGCTTGCACCTCTGTTCCCACTTCTCCAGGCCCGACACATTTTAGTGAGCAACATGACCTAATTTCTGGGCAAGGAAGTCAGAAGTCTATCTATTAACTTAGAGATCTGAAAATAAAGAAGCCCAAGACAGAAATGAAGATGTGTTCATGATTTTGTTATTTGTTGAGTCTCATGATGGATTACTTATGGATGGCCTTCTCCCACCACCTGCCACCTCAGCTGCCCCTGGGGATCACTGCCTCCAGATAGCTCTCCATTCCTTTCTGCCATCCCTTTCTCTCATCTGCCTCTTTCTCTCACTGCACACAAATCCAGTCCCTCCCACCTGAAATGTCCTTCCCAGAGCTTTGCTTCACCCTCCAGCAGATGATGGAGAGGTAACTCATGGAGGAAGGCAGTCCTAAATACAAATTCCAGGCTTGTCCCTTACCAGCCTGTGACATTGGACCAGCCACTTTTCTGAGCCTTCGTTTTCCCTTCTCTCATTCAGGATGGTTCCTCGCTCTAGGACTGGGGGTACACTCAGTGGAGACATAATGTGGAAGACCCTGGCCTGGCGCTCAGTGTTATACTAGGAAATGTTAGCTCCCTTGCCCTCTCCCCCACTTCTGCCCTTCCCCTTCCTGCCAGCACCCTCAATCTCCTCTAAGAGCAACCATGGAGGCCCATCTCCTTCACCTCCCCCACTGCAGTCTGGCCTACATGCCCACATTTTTGCTGATGCAGATTCTTTGAGGGTTCACAGAGGACTTCTTAATTGCCAGACAAGACAGATTTTTCCTCAGTCTGCATTTTGCTTGACCTCCTCACAGCATTTCACCTACTCCTCCCCTCTCTCCTTTGTCTTCTATAACAGAACAGTCTCCTGGTTCTCCTCCTAACTTAGATTGTCCTCCCTTGGCTTTTCTTCTGCACATTCACCTACCTTGGATCCTCCTCTTCGAACATGACTTCTCTGTGTCTTTCAGAGTGGCCTCATTCTCAGCCAGGCTTCTAGCCCTCCTGTGTACTGGCTAGTCCCAAATCCATATCTCCAGCTCTGGTCTCTTTCCTGAACACCAAACCCGAGCTTCAGTAGCTTCTGGATGGATTCTCTGTATGAATATTCTGTAGACTCTCAAGCTCTGTCCCTCTTCAATTCTCTCGCTTCTCAAATACTGTTTCCTCCCTTGTACAGAACACTCAACTTGGATGCCTATTGCCCTACCTCGATCCATTCCCTCCTCTCTCTATATCAATCAGGACCCACCCCAGGAGGTCACCCTTCCACCCCACACCATGAAACATGGGATAAGATTTCCTGGGTGGTGAGTGAGGAGCTGGATGGTACAATGCAGAAGGACTGGGAGTTATCTTCCTGTGGGGTAAGTTTGGAACAGTGGAAAATGGAAGGCAAAGGGAATCCAGACAGGCTAATTCTCCTTTCTCTGCTGTGGCTCACGTCAAGGTGTGGTACCTGCTTGTGACCCATCATGCATGCTGGGCGAACATCCTGATGAGTGATTTTTGTCTTGTTAGTTCCCCCTAATGCAGGCTGAGAGGCAAGGCAGGCATAGAGATAATTTAGTTGGGAAGTGATCCCAAGGAACAGGAGCAAGAGACAAGGGAAGTGAAACAGGAGGGCAAAATCAATGCAAAGATGCTTTAAGTATATATGTAAGTCACTACATATAGGTCACTATGGCCAGTGAGTGGTGCTTGATGGGGTGGGATGGTCTAAGGAGCTTCGTGGAATGCATCTCAGAGTGGCCCTTTTGGGGTATGAAAGGGGAGCATCTATCCATCAGCTGCCATTACTCCATAGACGTTAACTCCCGGGTCCTCCCAGGTTGTGCATGCCTAAATGCTAAGTGAGCTCCCCGCAAATATTCCCAGCCTGGCATAAGAGAAGCCTGGGGGCAGGAGGAGACACTCTTAGGTCATTCTTGTGTGAAACTGTTTAGGACCTTTGTAGAACTTGCTGCAGAGGTGGCTGGCATAGCAAATGGGACCAAGAAGATTTGAAATGGTATAAAAATTGTTAGCTCTGGGGGTGCCTGGGTGGCTCAGTGGATTAAGCATCTGCCTTTGGCTTAACCCAGCATTGGGCTCCCTGTTCAGTGGGGAGCCTGCTTCTCCTTCTTCCTCTGCTGCTCCCCCTGCTTGTGTTCTCTCTGTCAAATAAATAAATGAAATATTAAAAAAAATAATAAAATAACATAAGTCGTCAGCTCCAGATCTGCTGTGTCTTTTTGTGGCTCCTGGTGGAGCAGTGGTCAGTACAGTGACAAGCCCCCCTGCCTTACAACACCTCACTCAGTTCCCTTCTTTTGCTTCTCCTTTCCCCTCTTGCTCACTCTCCTGGGCTTGCCCTTCCCAGATAAAGGTTTGTACTTTAATCCTTGCCTCAGTCCCTTATTTTCAAAGGACTCATGATAAGGCAGTCCTAGGAGACTGGATAGTAACTTCTCTTAATTGCTATGGAAATTATATTAATTAAAACTGATGTGGAACAGTCTGGCTATTTATGGCAGTTCCAGGGACTTAGGAAAAGAGAATGACCAGCTCAGGGCAATCAACTTCCAACTCCAAATGTACTTTTTCTTTTTAAAGATTTTATTTATTTATTTCAGAGAGAGAAAGAGAGAGAGAGAGAGAATTCGTGCAAAAGTGAACACAAGTGGGGTGGGGGGAGAAGCAGGGGAGAGAGAGAAGCAGGCCCCCTGCTGAGCAGGGAGCTGGAAGTGGGCTTGGACCTGGACCCTGGAATCATGACCTGCGCTGAAGGCAGACACTTAACCAGCTGAGCCACCCAGGTACCCCTCTGAATATACTGTTAAAGCCAGAGAGCCTCTATAGCAGTTTTTATTTTTATTATTTTTAAATTTTTTAAAAACAACATTTTACAAATTAAAAAATTTGTATTCAAGTGTTACAGAAAAGTGCACATATTATAAGTACAGAACTTGAGGAATTTCCATCAAGTGAGCACAGTCCTTTAGCCAGGCCCCAGATTTAATTAATATTAAACTATCTTACTGGGGGGTGGGAGGGTAGGGATAGGGTGGATGGGTTATGGACATTGGGGAGGGTTTGTGCTTTGGTGAATGCTGTGAAAGATGTAAGCCTGATGATTCACAGACCTGTACCCCTTGGGCAAATAATAAAAATAAAATTAAAAAAAAATTAAACTATCAACACTCGGGAGCTCTCTTTATGCTCTCTTCCAATCACTGCCTGTCTCCCAGAAGAGAATTACTATCCTGACTTCTAACACTCGTATGGTAGCTTTAAGGAGATCTTTATCAGCTGCAGTCACAGATCAGAGTGTGCTGAAAATCAGACCGGGATTTGATTATGATGACAGAGCTGCAGAAAACACCTGGGTTGCAAACATTTTGGTGGCAAAACCCAATGATCCCTAATCCCCAAACTCCCTTGGCAAAAGCAACCTTCTCCTTCTGCCAGAGAATCGCCTCCCCTTGCCCGGAGACCATGCTGACCTCACTTGACTTGGAGCTAGCCAAAGAGATACTAATTCTCTTCATGACTTGCTCCCACCACTCCTCATTTCCTGGAGTCAGATCCCAGCACAGCCTGGATGGGGAATATAAAGCTTACGTCTCAGGGAAATTTCTAAAGCTTATTGCTCTGTGTCAGCAAGAGTAGGGGCATGTGTGGGAGCAGATTGTATTAACTTTTTTGTGGCTGCTCAAACAAATTACCACAAACTGATTGGCTTAAAAGAACATGCATTTATTCCTTCACAGTTCTGGAAGCTTGACTCGAGGTTGGTTCCTTCTGGAGGCTCCAAGGGAGAATCTGTTCCCTGTCTCTCTCCTAGCTTCAGGTGGTTAGCAGCAATTCTTGGCATTTCTTGATTTATAAGCATCGCTCTCCAATCTCTGCCCCATTTCCCCATCACCTTCTCCTGTGCATATCTCTGTGCTTTCTCCTCTGCTGTCTCTTACAAGGACATTCAGTTACTGGATTTAGGGCCCACCCTAAATCTAGGATGAGCTCACATAAAGATCCTTAACTTAATCACACCTGCAAATGTCATGATTCTTGGACCAGCAAGAGCTTAGCAAAGGCACTGTGGAGCAGAGTTCTTCTAGCTAACTCACAAGCTGGTAATAAGAAGCAGAATCAGTTCAACAACCACAGTCCTACCCCCCAACCCCACTGCCTACTCCAGCTGACACACAGACCTGTAGTTAGCAGCAGAGTCCCCAGAGCTACCCTGGCCAGCACAGCTTGGAATAGAGGTGCTCAGCCAAGCCCATCACAGGTCCGCTGAACCCCCTTTACCATGGGCAGGTGAGTGATCCTAAATGATGGCTGTTTTAAGCCCTTGAGTTTTGAGGGGCTTGTTCTGCAGCAATAGCTAGCTGATGCAGAGGCTAACACATATCTCTCAGCAATCCATAAGCAAATAATAAGTAGGGCTTTAAAGGATTTTGGTAACACAGTAATGAAGCTTGCTATATAAAGAACTCTGTACCCAACCCCACAGAAGACACATTCTTTCTAAACAAATGTGGAACATTCTCCAACAAATAAGCATATGTTAGGCCTAAAAGCAATTTTCACCTCATTGCAAAAAGAAAATCTCTACAGGCGAATTTAGTCATCAGCAAATGATAGCAAAAAAAAAAAAAAACCACTAAAGTCACCCCCTGCCCCCAAAACTTTTCACCTGATTGCAATAGAAGTACCCCTTCCAAAATACTTGAGTTATAGAAAAAAAAAACAAGTGGAGCAAGATGGCAGATTAGTAGGAGACCTAGATATCATCGGGTCCTAGGAGTTCAACTAGATAATTACCAAACCATGAACACCTATAAACTCAACAGGAAATTGAAGAGAAGAAGAGCAGCAATTCTAGGAACAGAAAAGCAACCACTTTCTGGATGGTAGGACTGGTGGAGAAGTGAATCTGAGGCAATATACAGGAAGAGAGACTGTTGGGGGAGGGACTGGCTCCTGGCAAGTGCTAGAGCAGTGGAGCACAAAATCAGACTTTTAGAAGTCTGCTTCACTGAGGGAAGCCACTCCAGAGGCTAAGTGGGGGGTAAAGCCCTCTCAGGGACAGTGTGGTCTCAGGACCCGCAGGGACACAAAAAGACCAGGGGTGTCTGAGTGTGGCAGAGCTCCCAGGTGTCAGAGCAGGGAAGCTGGCTACAGAGACAGAGCCTAGGAGGGTCTCTCAGCTCAGTTACCTTAAACCATGATCTGAGGCATAGTTGGGCCACTGTTCTTCGAACAGGGACTCAACAAGTGACAGATCCAGGGACACTCACCTTCCTTCACCAGGAGGAGCAGCATGGGAGCACACTGCTGAAATCTGCTGGATTTGGAGACTCCAAATGGGGACGTGGGCCACAGATAGAAACCCTTGGTCACAGACTGGGTGAGCTTGGATTGCGGCTGGAGACCAGGGAGATGGGAGGGACTGACTGTGTTTCTCTGAGGACGCACTGAGGAGTGTGGCCCCAAGCTCTCAGCTCCTCCAGGCCAGAGAGTGGGAGGCCGCCATATTCATTCCCATCCTCCAAAGCTGTACAGAAAGTGTTCAGGGAACAAGAGCTCAGAGAGTGAACCCAAGCAGATTACTTAGCCTGGCCCCTGGCAAGGGCGGTGCAATTTCACCTTGGGCAAAGACACTTGAGAATCACTGCAACAGGCCCCTCACGCAGAAGATCAGCAAGAACATCCAGTCAAGACCAAATTTATTGATCAATGAGAACTGCAAAACACCAGTGCTAAGGGAATACAGCACATAGAATTCATGCCCCCCCACCATGATTCTTTAGTCTTTCAAAGTTAAACTTTTAAAATTTTCTTTATTTTTTCTCTTTCTAGTTTTTTAAAAATTTTTCCTTTTTCCTATTTTAATCAACATCTTATCTTATCAATACCTTTTTAAAAATCTTATTTAATTTTTATTTTTCCAGTCATATTTTATCCCTTCATTGTATTTAATCTTATTTTTTGTATATATATAAGTTTTTCTTTCTTTAAAATTTTGGGATACAGCTTCTTCTAACAGACCAAAATATACCCTAAATCTAGTATATGGCTTTGTTCTAGTCTCCCACCTGATCACATTCTATCCTTTTTTTTTAAATTTTTTCTTTCTTTTTTAAACCAGCTTCTTATCTTACCAACCCTTTTTTAAAATCTTTTAAAATTTTCATCTTTACAGTCATGTTCCATCCCTTCATCGTATTTACCCTTATTTTTGTGTATGTATATGTTTTTATTTCTTTAAAATTTTAGGAGAACAGGCGCCTGGGTGGCTCAGTGGGTTAAAGCCTCTGCCTTTGGCTCAGGTCATGATCTTGGGGTCCTGGGATCGAGGCCCGCATCAGGCTCCCTGCTCAGTGGGGAGCCTGCTTCCTCCTCTCTCTCTGCCTGCCTCTCTGCCTACTTGTGATCTCTATCTGTCAAATAAATAAATAAAATCTTTAAAAAAATAAAATAAAATAAAATAAAATTTTAGGAGACAGTTTCTTCTAACAGACCAAAATACACCCCAAAATCAAGTGTGTGCTCTGTTCTATTTACTAGCCTAATCATATATATTTTTTTCCTTTCTTTTCTCCCTAGTTTCGGGTCTCTTCCGATTTGTTTAGTGTATATTTTTCTGGGGTCGTTGTTACAGTTTTAGCATTTTGTTCTCTCATTCATCGATTTGTCTCTGGACAAAATGCCAAAATGGAGAAACTCATCTCAAAAAACAAAAACAAAAACAAAAGGTAGTACCGACTGCCAGGGACCTAATCAATATGGATATTAGTAAGATGTTGGAACTACAGTTCAGAATGATGATTATAAAGATACTAGCTGGGCTTGAAAAGGAAAGCATAGAAAATACTAGAAAATCCCTTTCTGGAGAAATAAAAGAACTAAAATCTAACCAAGTTAAAATTTATTTATTTATTTTTAAGATTTTATTTATTTATTTGACAGAGAGAGATTACAAGCAGGCAGAGCGGCAGGCAGAGAGAGAGGGGGAAGCAGGCTCCCTGCTGAGCAGAGAGCCCAATGCGGGCCTCGATCCCAGGAACCTGAGATCATGACCTAAGCTGAAGGCAGAGGCTTTAACCCACTGAGCCACCCAAGCACCCCCAAGTTAAAATTTAAAAGATATTAATGAGGTGCAATAAAAAATGGAGGCTCTTATTGCTAGGATAAATGATGCAAAGAGACAATTAGTGATACAGAAGACCAAATGATGGAGAATGAAGAAGCTGAGAAAAGGAGAGATAAACAAGTACTGGATCATGAGGGGAGAATTTGAGAGATAAATGATACTATAAGATGAAGCAATATTAGAATAATTGGGATCCCAAAGGAGAAGAAAGAGAGAGGGGTCAGAAGGTATATTAGAGCAAATTATAGCAGAGATCTTCCTTAATTTGGAGAAAGAAACAGGAATCAAAATCCAGGAAGCACAGAGAACATCCCTCAAAATCAATAAAAATAGGTCAACACCCCACCATCTAATTGTATAACTTACAAGTCTCAGAGACAAAGAGAAAATCCTGAAAGCAGCTCAGGATAAGAGATCTATAACCTACAGTGGTAGAAACACTAGATTGGTAGCAGACCTATCCACAGAGTTCTGGCAGGCCAGAAAGGAGTGGCATGATATATTCAGAGCACTAAACGAGAAAAATATGCAGTCAAGAATACTATATCCAGCTAGGCTGTGACTGAAAATAGAAGGAGAAATAAAAGCTTCCAGGACCAAAACACAAAACAAAACAAAAAACTAAAAGAATTTGCATACACCAAACCAGCTCTACAGGAAATATTGAAAGGGGTCCTCTAGGCAAAGAGAGAGCCTAAAAGTAACAGACCAGAAAG
>LNAC01001981.1:3944-15437 GCA_002007465.1 Ailurus styani
CTTCCTCCTCTCTCTCTGCCTGCCTCTCTGCCTACTTGTGATCTCTCTCTGCCAAATAAATCAATAAAATCTTAAAAAAAAATCTTACTGATGGTACTAAGGACGTCTACATTTTTCCCTTGGGGGATTTCTAATTTTAGAAAAAAGGCGATAGTTTGATGTCATTGTGTCACTCCTAATTTGACTATGAGGCAGTTATATCTGTAGTTAGAAAGCAGTTTCTTGAAGGGAGGGCAGATCTTTGTTACACAATATCTTCTCTTGGACCATCACTTCCTGTTTTCTCTTGAAATTTAGAAAACTTGCTTTGATCCCAGGTATGCAAATAAGTACAACGAATTTCCCAGGTATCCTGAAGTATCTTAACCTTGGAGCAGCAAATCTACGTTTCCTAAAGCAGTTTCCTCTTAAATCTCTCTTACTGCTAAGTTCTAATTTTTACAGCTTTGTTTAATTACCTCTGCAATAAAAAAGCAGCTTCCTGACGTTTGCCTCAAACTTACTTTTTCTTTCTCTTTTCTCAGTTTTCTTTTTTTTTCCTTAATAGCCACCTGTCCCAACATTTATACATGTGCTGTATTAGAGGTTTTAAAATAAGATAGGATGGAGACAAAGCATAAATTTCACAGACGAACCTCTTTCATTATAACACGGCCTTTTGCTTTTGCATAATAAGAAATAGGCCACAAGTATTACTGTGACAGAGAAGATAGACAAAAACCAGAAGCCAGAAAAAAACTGAGTAAATTATAAACATTTTCTTAAAATTATTAACAAAATGCTTTTATCTCACAACTATCTTCCATGGTCATCTCTTTATGGGAATTTTTTTTCCCCAGTTGTGGGAGTGAATCCCTCATTTCTCCCTGAAATTTGCACACAAATTTTCATGAAAATGTGTAAAGACTTTCAAAGCCTTCCTCTGGCTGAGCCCATCTGTCTGAATTAGGATAACTTTGCTTTTCACACACTGGTCTTCTGGTATAGATATAAAGATGTATAATAAGTGGAATAATTTAAAAATAGGGTTGAATTGCATTAGTTATAATTATCTTGGCTAAAGTGCTTCATACTCTTAATATTTCCAAAATAAAAAAAGTCCAAGCAAAATTTTAACACCTCATTCAGTTTTTAAACCATATCCAATTTTCAATACATAATTTTCTGGTGTAACATGAACCTAAACCAAATTAAACCTCACCTAAATTATGTAATTATAAAATATTGATTCTGTGTCTTTAATGAAAACCTGTTATTCGGAGTTCAGTTTTATGAGCTAAGTATATGAAACAGGCAATTTTGCAAATTTTGTATCACATGTAGAATTTAGAATCCATGAATATGAGACAGACAGAGTACAAGAAAACAAACTTTGGAAAGCTAACAGCAGAAAACAAAAACTTCAAAGATAGAGTGATTTTCGTGCACATTGTTCGTGTACTATTTCAACCATTTAAAGTTTTATGTCTATAATGACTAAACTATGATTTAAAAATAATATTGAGATTCTTCTCAGAAATCCAAGTAGCCTGGGGAAGGATTTTTTATCTTTTGGTGTTCACGATTAGTTTTGTAGGAGAAGAATTTTTTGTTATATCTTCTTTCCTATGCTGAGGATAAGGAAGCTAAAAAAGAGATTTACCAGGAAGTGTTGCAACTACAAAGGTGAATGTCACACCACGAACAGATGGCTGACCTGTACTTTTAGGACTCCTCATCATCTGAGATTTTTCATTTGTCGGTCTGAGTCTTAAATCTAATTGAGGGCCAATCATGGTTTCCAAAAAGCCACAGCTGATGGTGCAAGTGTCAAGTGCCTCTTTACAGCTCCTAAGTTAAAAGACCTTTAAGAAAAATCTGACTACTGAAAATAACTCCTGTTTTTTCCTTAACCAAGGCTGAGTTTGTTAAAATTAGAGCTGTTCAAAGAGTGGTTTTGATTCTAGCTGTGGACCAGCCCTGGTTCAAATGGGCAGTTGTGGTCCTTGAATATGGTACAGTCCGATCAAGTCACTGATCCAGTGACGGAGTTAAAATGGAAAGACTCCTGACAACACCGTGCCACCACATTGGCCTGGACCTTGTTAAGAAGAGACAGAAGTACCAGAATCAAAATAAACCAGAAGAGAAAATAACGCTAAAGAGTGCTCCCCAACTGGAAAATCTGTAGACCCTGAGAGGGCATCATCTAGCTTCAAGAGCGAGGGGCATGGGTACCAATAATGCATGATTAGGAATGGACACTGGACAGTGATGCTTATTTTTCATTAAAAAATTTAAGAAGCTTAGCTGGAACTCCATTTATGTTGATGACAAATAAACTGGTAAATTTGACTGACCTGGCTGGGCAAGGATCCAGGTTGCACTCTTGAAGTTTGGGTTTGGGCTTGATGTTCTCCGGGTAATAGTGACAGTACTGATCAGCAACCACACGGTTGCTCCGAAGATCATAACACTCCGCCGATGTCAGCTGGTAACCTGTAGTAGCAAACCATCCAGGCAAGTTTCAAACACACAAGCCATGGTAAAGTAGAATGCAATAGATTTCTTTATGTTCTTTGACCATCTCACATTAATGGAAATTCTTCCCCAAGGCTCCAGTAATTTCCAGGACAAAAGACAGATAAATGGAAGGCTGGTTAATTTCTGTAGACCTCAAATACTATTTTTCCGCTCAAATTTTAATTATTAAATTTTACTATAAATACAATTACAGAAGGGCAGCGCTTGGTAGGTAACTCTGCTGTAAGTCCTATTCTTATTAATTTGCTTTGTATAATCTAGTGTAACAGATTTCTGGATCCAAAAGGGATGATCGGTGTTTATTTGTCAAGCATTAAATTTTGCAAGGATACAAAATTGCCTCCTTTGTTTCTGGGGCACCAGGGAGAATAAACTCCCAAATCAATCAATAAAATAAACCCTAACACTGCTTCCTCCGGATGAATGAGGGACAATGGGATACAACACAAGGTCATGTCCTGCCAGTCACCTGGGAACACCATCCTAGTCCATGTTCAACCTGAGTAGGTTACACTGAGTAAATGTAAGATGAAGATCCTACCAGCAGCCATTAGGAATCCCTCCAGAGTAACAAAAACAACAATAATAGTACCCCCTAATGTTCAATTTCTTCTTCACCTAAAATCCTTTTCCATTGCTCCTTAAATTAAGTCTCTAGCTGTTATTTTTTAGTTTCCGTGCACACATTTCCACTGTTTAGAGAATTCTTTTAAAAAATAGCATTGCTGAGTACGACTTAGTCACATTCATAATGTATTAGATCTTTCCCACCTGCCTCTCTCTTGTCCTTGTGTTTCTGGTGAGGTGGTGATGAAGACTGAGATTCTTAACATGAAAAATAAAAGTACATAGGGAATTTTTTTTAACTTAGGCTTTTGTATTTTCTAATCCTAACCAACCTCCAAAATATATTCTCCCTGGCAGGTGGCTGAATATTGTTATTGCTAGATATGTGTTAGCAAGTCAGAATTAGAGTAATTAAAGACTTGCAAAAGATTTTAGGAAATCAGAAGAAGGCTTATAAACCAGATTTCCTGGCTTGGGGCTATGTTCTCAGACCACCCGCAAAAATTAATCGTTCATTAAAGACCCAAAAAAAGACCTTTAACAATTTTACTGTAAAGATGAAAAGCATGGAAAGTAATAGGTAAGAACACATGTTCCATTAAGCTTTTTATTTCATAAGAAAATCAAAGAGAAAAATCACATTGTAAATAGTAAGTATACTTTTATTTTTCAATTACATTATACTCTAAAGCAGATAATGTTATGATAAACTAAGCATTTTATAATTTAAAGTTATAATTTATAATTTTATAAGTGAATCATTTTATAATTTTTATAATTTTATAATTTTCCATATAATAATTTTTACTCAAGGACAGAATTTATCATGTAGTAAAATGTGGGCATAAGCAATAAGTAAATTATATAACTGAGATTATGGTTTTTCAAAATCATAATTTGTCAGCTTACAAATGTTCTCAGGTTATCTGAGAGTATGTGAAATAAAGGCATAGGACAAAAATGAAATAAATGACCAAAATGACCAGATAATTTTGTTTTCAAACAATTCACAAATTAGAGTAGCAAGTGTTGACCTAGCAAAACGGTCAACCCCTTAAATGTGGAACCAGAAATATAAAAGGGAATTCAGAGATCATTTCTTCAGTAATTTTCAAGCTGTGGTCCACGAAGTGGGAGGAAAGCTGATTTCCGCATTGCTCCTATCTTCACTCTGAGCAATATTCCTTTTATCTGGGCTTCCTAGTAAGATTTCTTTTGAAGCAAGGGTTTGATTGCTCAAAACATTTGAAGACCACTAACGCTTCTCCTTCTTCACTTAGATGTGAGGAAAATAAGGCCGAGAGGGGTTGGATATATATGAATCTAACATGAGTTGCCTTATTATATAGCAAGGCATCATCACGATTATTGAAATTATACTCCATCAGCAGCTCTGTGTGAAACTGACACAGTGGGCATTTTATTGAATTGTTCCTCCTCACAAAGCACGGTTTGCATTTAAAAAGAAAAGAAGAAAAAGAATTATTTGCTTCGATTTCTTTCTTCAAAACTATTTCTTCTGCTAGTCATTAATAGGTGTATCAAAATAAGATATTCTCATGAAACATCAAAGTAATTGGCATTTTACTTTTTAAAAAAGTAATTGTTCTCTTCTGGACAGACAGAGCAAATGGAAACACTATTTTGTTGAAATGCTTAGAATGTCGAATTAATAGTTATTTAACAACCAAGTAAAAGCACGTGAAGGTCTGTTTGACTAACTACTTTTAAGCTAAAAGCTAACATTATTCTTAGAACCTCGTTTTTTGGGGGCATGTTCACATTATGCCGATGAAGATGAATTATTTCATATGTTCTCTTTAAAAAATTAATAGGTAATACTTTGTCTCTATTTTGAGGGACTATCCTTCTTTTCTCTTGTCAGAATAATCTAGTGATGCCCATATAGATTAAATTCTTAACACTGTCCAATTAACAGGCTTCCATGAAGGTAGAGCTAGAATTTATTTGATGTGCTGGTTTTTGAAGGAATATACATACAATTTTATGCTCATTAAATCAGCAAAATTAAACAATTAAACAATTCTTATAATCCACAAATACTGACTCCACTGGCAATGAAACTCAACTACTCATACACTGCTTATTACCATTCTGGAAAGAATTTTGGTGATAGATGCCAATAGCCACAAGAATTCTGAAACTCACTCTTGAGAATTTATTCCAAGGAAATAATTTGAAAGGAGCAAAATACTTAGGTATTAAGTTATTCATGACATTATAATAGAAAAGTTTAAATGGACTAAATCTTCTATAGGGATATGGCTAAATAAATTATAAAATATTTTGAAGCGATTATTATGTAACCATTATAATTATCAAGGGCAGAAAGTGGGGGGAAGTATCTTTTCCAGTAACACAAAATGCTGTCCATGTTGCAGATGTGACGGAGTAGAGATAGGAATTCCTTATGTGACTTTTCAGGAGAGATGTGTTTTCATGAATAAATAAGGCAAGTGGCCTTCCATTTACGGCACAGATGATGGGATAGGGTTTAACAATAACGGAGTCTAAGTCTATAGCGCAGGGACCTTTTTTTTCTGCTAATAAACTATTTCCTTTAATTAAATTACTCTGATTCTTTTTTTTTCATGTTTCAAATTTTTTTATTATTATTACTATTTGCCCCAGGGGTACAGGTCCGTGAATCATCAGGCTTACACCTTTCACAGCACTCACCAAAGAACAAACCCTCCCCAATATCCATAACCCATCCACCTTATCCCTACCCTCCCACCCCCCCAGGAACTCTGATTCTTTTTGGACACATCATGCTAGGAGTAGGCCTGACAAACCCTCTCCACTTGACTCCTGAATAAGTAAGTTCTCTTCAACCAGGTGAGTAGTGCATTCTCAAAGGAACAGAATAGAGTCAAGACTGTTTCCACTAATAGAACTCTACTGACAGAAAAGGTTCACGGGGCATGAAGATGGATGTATTCTCCTTACAGGAGGGTTTCAGGATTTGGGCCCATTGAGTATAAAGAATCAGTCCCATCACAGTATCAATTTCTTCCACATGGAAGTGACTACTTTCGTAACAGTCAAGTCTTCCCTCACAGAAGCCAGCATTGCCCAGGGTAAGTGGCCATCATTACCTCCTCCACAGGTTGCTGAGCAAGGAAAGAAATCTGTCTCCCTCCATCGGTGGATGATCGGCTGGTAGAAGATGAACTGGACTGTGCTGTCAGCGGGTCCCGAGTTGTGGATCTGCAGGAGATAAAAGCAAAGAGAGAAACTGGTATGACAAGGAGGGATTTTCTTGGTCCCTTGCAACTTTGGACCAGAATGCACGGTGGGATGGATGGTCTTAGGCTGCATGAGGAACTGCATTGGGAGAGAAGTGGCTATAGCAATATCATCGATCTTACCCACCAACCAGATACCATCACAACCATCACTTTTCAGTTCTGTTGTTATGGAACAAGGGATCGTAATGTCTCTACTTGTGATTCAAGTAGGATCTTTTCCCAGGCCACTTACTCACTCTCTTTCCCTCCTGTATTTTCAACTTCTCTGGTATAACAGGAAAAATTGTGTGGATTTTTGAATGTAATGTATGTATTTATGTGGATTTTTGTTTTATTTATTTCTTTAAATATTTTATTTTTCATTTGTCAGAGAGAAAGAGAGAACGCACAAGCAGGCAGAGGGAGAAGCAGGATGCCCACTGAGCAGGGAGCCTGATGCGGGACTTGATCCCAGGACCTTGAGATCATGACCTGAGCCAAAGGCAGACGCTTAACCAACTGAGCCACCCAGGCATCCCATGTATGTGAATTCTCAAATGTAGGTTCCAAAGTAGACAATTTGTTCTGAGGAAATTATAAATGCCAAACACTGTAAAAAATGAAAGATCCTGTTTTTAGTTAAGAAAAAAAGAATTAAAGAATGAAATGGCTCTACCCACTCAGAGACATGGTGTTTCCTGGCACTTTAGTGATTCATACATTTTAATGTGCAGAGTTGCCTTGCTAAAATGCAAATTCCTGGGCTCTTGCAGCACAAGAGCAATGGAAACATTGATAGTCCAAGTGCCAAAGTTTGAAAAACACCAACTTACACTATAAAAGCAAGTACTTTGAATACAACATGTCCTTATGGAAATTACAAACCCACTGTGTTTTGAAAGGGGGGAAGTGAGGCAATAATTCTTTAAAAGTTCTTAAAAGTACAAGGTTGAGAAAATCTAAAAGAGAAGGAGAAAGTATCCAACAGGAGCAGTGCCCTGATTTCACAAAGACATAATAATGACCATGTAACATTGAGACAGTCAGGCAAGGCTTGGACTAAAGGAAGTTCCATGGACAACCAAGAGGGCCACCTCTTACTTCAAGACAGTAGAAGCCTAACAGCACACCATGTGGTCTACAACTCTGTTCATGTTTTCAAGCCTTATGGTGGTCCCAACTGCCCTTTACCTAGGATAAACTGATGGATTTGACCTTCAGGTTTTTAAAAAAACACAGCCTATTTCTCTGCCACTGAGTTGAACAACAGGATTAATAACTGAATTAAACATCCAGGAACACTGGAAGGCAGGGAGTAGGTGTTAAACCGGAGACCAGTTTTTGGACTTTGGATGAAAATATTGGAAATATTCCTCAGATAATCTGCAAGAGCTGGAGAAGGAGAAATAAGAAAGAGCGAGAACTATAGAATATCTCATAATTACGCTGGCATTCTGACCCATGGAACATCGAGGTCTTTCTTAATTAGAATCAACAGTGATACAATCCCTTACTTTAAAGCAAAAACAGCTGAAGCAATATGGTATCTTTCACAAAAGGAGAGCAGAGCCTACAGATGAATATTTTTCAATCCTATGTGTCAGATACAGGATACCTAATTGCTTGCTCAGGGATGTAGTATTAATCACATTCTTTGGAAAGGTTTTTTTTTTTTTTTGGTTGTTTTTTTGTTTTAAGCTCACAAAAGCCTATAGCTCTCTTGGGATGTGTGGTTTCCATGCTGGAAAGGTATTAGAAGAGGACTTTCATTTGAACATCAGCTCTATGAAAAAATAAAAAGTCCAGAAGATTTATTTAGGCTTAGAGAGATGGATTGTTTTGCAGAGGTCCCTTTAGGGATGCTTGAAATTAAACTAAGTCCTAGGAAAGTGGAGGAAAAAACAAAAATGAGGAGGATATAACATCAAAATCCTTGGAGAAACCTTGTTCTAGAATATCTGCACAGTGTCTGGGCTCAGTTTTTGATCTGGTTAAAGAGGAAAAAGATGGAACATGTCAAATTTTCACCTTCCTAGAAGTTACCAGTAAAAGTACCTTATGCTCTGAGAGTAAAGAATGCATGTCAAGAAGTTCTGGTGTTTAAGAGGGAGTGTTAGTAAATACTATGTTGAAGGAAAGAAAACAAGAACCTTAGAGAGACTATTGTTCCTAATGAGTCCAATGAAAGTGATCTACAATGACCATGAACATGGAGACAATATACCTAAATTTGAAGAGATCAGAAATGAACAGGGTTATTGTTATTTCAGGTAGATAAAAACAGTCGTGATGTATCCAAATCTCTGACCACATACTCTTGATTTTACACTGATAATATTCCTGGTTTTCTCTTCTCGGTAAGCACCTTTTCTTAACAATAACCAACAACTATATAACTACCACAGCAACCAGTACTTACTACATTCCTACCGTATGCAGGGTATGTTTTATTTATATTAAATCGAATATTAGAATTACTCTGTATTATCTTTCCACATTTACATTATAACGAGAGGTATGAGTCTCAGAAAGATTGACTTGCTCAAGGCCACACAGCTAGGGAAGAGCAGAGCTGGGATTTGAACTCAGGTCTGCCTTAACTTGAAAGCTGCCATTCTTTTCATGGTACCAAGCAATTCTGTTAATTAGTGTTAATGTTGTGGAGATACTGGTATTTATCTTTAGTGGTGGCCTTGTACTGCTCTTTTCAGTAGCCTCTTAATTTTTCATTTGGAAGTAGGAAAAATATGTTTAAAATAAAGAGGCTAACCCAATGTCTAACCTTGATGGTCAAATTGTTGCTCACAGAGATGAGCTGCCATGTTCCTTGTTTCTGGTCTTATTAATTCTGGGTGGCTGGGACCTTTGTTATCATTAGCTCTGGAGATTTATACACCCTAAATCCTCAGACATCAGGTTCTTGTTGTCCAGGGTATGCTGAAAGCTTCAGTTTGACACATTAGAATTTAGTTTTAGGGAGCTAAACACATCTGGCATATGTAATTTGGGCCTCCTTAAGTTAATAAGGAAAAAGAATGTCCTGAAACAAGATTTTCTCCCCATAATTACAATGGTTCAGTGTTTCTAATTTAATATAAGGACTTCTCACACTGACAGGAAAAGAGAAGACAAAAACGGTCACTCTGCATAGCAACTGAAATCACTGTCACGAAAGAGTCACAGGACAGGACAAGTGTGTGAGTGGGTAACGGATGAACATTAGGTCCATGCAAAATCAAAGGAATCAAGAAGACATTTCAAACACACGAAAGACATCATCAAATACAAAAAGGATCTCTAAGTTGATGCACTATGAAATGCCACACCTTTTGCTTCTCAGCTGGGAAAAGGGTAACTTGTGAACCTTAGCTGTTCCCCTACTATGTTCTTTTCTCTCCCTGGTGCTGTGGAAACTTTTGCCTCAGACAAACCAGCAGGGGGTTGGGAGTCAGGAGTCCCCCTATACTCCTTGGCTGCTGAGTGATGCACAGGGTGATGTTCCACAATGTTCATAAAGACATATGAACACACTATCTGTGTCTAATACTCTAATCGATGCAAATGCAAATCACAATACTTCTACTACTTTGGTGGCTTAGGTACTCATCAATCTACTTTTCTCTAGGACGTTCTGGAATTTCTAGAATGGGGACAAACTGAACGGGTACCTTGGCTGCTTTCATAAGGAGAGCTAAGTTGGAAGTTCTAGGGAAGGGTGGACTATGACTGAAAAAGACCCTCTCTGGCTGAGAAAGTCATTCTCTTTCATTGGGGCTACAGCTTTAGAAGGATGCACATGACGTGATCAGGAAGAAATACAAAGGCTTAACCTAAGACAGTGGCGGCAAGGAGGGACAAGAAAGAATGGTCTTGAGATGTTAGGGAGGTAGAATGGACAAAATTTAATGTCTAACCGGGGGCGTATAGGAGAAGCAGAAATCAGTGTGTCAAAGATTTCTGATGTGGCTGGGTGAATAGCATATTATTTTATAAGATAGAAAATAAAGAAGATTAAGTAGGTTTCTGGGGCTAGACAAGTCCAGTTCTGGACACGTTGCACTGGTTATGCCTATGGGATATCCAAGCGGTGATGTGCAGAAGGCAGCTAGATGTATGAAACGCATCAGCAACACTGTCAACTACTGACATGTGAACAATATTACTTGAATCCAATTCTCTTGTTTTCAGTATGTGTTTTAACTCTTGCAAGGCTACTAGGGAAATGAATACGAATGGTTTATTCAGAAGACTCTAAGGATTGCAAAAAATAAAGACATCTCTCACTATTGCGCTGTATTTGCATATTGAAATGAAATGATTTAACCACCCACAGCATCATTTCTCTTGTGAGCTATCTCTGCTGGTCTGTAGCTTCTTGTTCACATGAATGTAGCTGGCATCTGGACTGGATTAAAAAGAGCTACCATGCAGATGGAGGCAGAGAACAGTGCTCTGGAACCCTTCTCAGAGATAGAACCTCACTGTCTATCCCATTTTCCTATGTGCATTCTTACTTCCAGCTGCCACGGGGTCATTGAGTCTTAGCTTAAATCAAATGTCCTCTGGCTCCAGGTCCCATGATGAAAAATTTATGGAGTCCTGGACACATTATAAGTTTTACAGCTTTACAGCTGAAATCCTTCAGGTCCTCCTGACCTACTGAGAGAAAAAATATGTTTTATTTTATTGTGATTCCCAAACATTCTTCTAGTGTGTACATTTCTCCTACGGAATGGATATGTTGCTTCCAGCAATGTGTTTTATATTACCTTGAAGAGTAGGGAAGCTCTGATAGGAGGAAACAGGTTAGTTTTGTTGCCAGTACAAGGGAAAACAGAACTTGTAATGGGACATATGACCAAGTCTATGGATCATTAGTCTGGCCTTCTCTTTGACTGAGAACACCTTATGTGAGTCAATGACTGTATCCTAACTTGTTTCAAAAACAGTTTCTATCCTCCAACTAATGATGTGTTGGTCTTTGAGTCTTTTTGTTAAATCATAGACATATATATACACAAATAAGGATTTTCTTAGGACATTAAAAATATCATCTGTTTTTGAAAAGTCCAGGATGTACCTTGACACTCATGAATTAAACATTTCCTGGATAATAGGATTTCCAAATCTATACCCAAACCCAAAATCAATC
>LNAC01001981.1:17007-45985 GCA_002007465.1 Ailurus styani
TTTTTTTTTTTTTTTGGTTGTTTTTTTGTTTTAAGCTCACAAAAGCCTATAGCTCTCTTGGGATGTGTGGTTTCCATGCTGGAAAGGTATTAGAAGAGGACTTTCATTTGAACATCAGCTCTATGAAAAAATAAAAAGTCCAGAAGATTTATTTAGGCTTAGAGAGATGGATTGTTTTGCAGAGGTCCCTTTAGGGATGCTTGAAATTAAACTAAGTCCTAGGAAAGTGGAGGAAAAAACAAAAATGAGGAGGATATAACATCAAAATCCTTGGAGAAACCTTGTTCTAGAATATCTGCACAGTGTCTGGGCTCAGTTTTTGATCTGGTTAAAGAGGAAAAAGATGGAACATGTCAAATTTTCACCTTCCTAGAAGTTACCAGTAAAAGTACCTTATGCTCTGAGAGTAAAGAATGCATGTCAAGAAGTTCTGGTGTTTAAGAGGGAGTGTTAGTAAATACTATGTTGAAGGAAAGAAAACAAGAACCTTAGAGAGACTATTGTTCCTAATGAGTCCAATGAAAGTGATCTACAATGACCATGAACATGGAGACAATATACCTAAATTTGAAGAGATCAGAAATGAACAGGGTTATTGTTATTTCAGGTAGATAAAAACAGTCGTGATGTATCCAAATCTCTGACCACATACTCTTGATTTTACACTGATAATATTCCTGGTTTTCTCTTCTCGGTAAGCACCTTTTCTTAACAATAACCAACAACTATATAACTACCACAGCAACCAGTACTTACTACATTCCTACCGTATGCAGGGTATGTTTTATTTATATTAAATCGAATATTAGAATTACTCTGTATTATCTTTCCACATTTACATTATAACGAGAGGTATGAGTCTCAGAAAGATTGACTTGCTCAAGGCCACACAGCTAGGGAAGAGCAGAGCTGGGATTTGAACTCAGGTCTGCCTTAACTTGAAAGCTGCCATTCTTTTCATGGTACCAAGCAATTCTGTTAATTAGTGTTAATGTTGTGGAGATACTGGTATTTATCTTTAGTGGTGGCCTTGTACTGCTCTTTTCAGTAGCCTCTTAATTTTTCATTTGGAAGTAGGAAAAATATGTTTAAAATAAAGAGGCTAACCCAATGTCTAACCTTGATGGTCAAATTGTTGCTCACAGAGATGAGCTGCCATGTTCCTTGTTTCTGGTCTTATTAATTCTGGGTGGCTGGGACCTTTGTTATCATTAGCTCTGGAGATTTATACACCCTAAATCCTCAGACATCAGGTTCTTGTTGTCCAGGGTATGCTGAAAGCTTCAGTTTGACACATTAGAATTTAGTTTTAGGGAGCTAAACACATCTGGCATATGTAATTTGGGCCTCCTTAAGTTAATAAGGAAAAAGAATGTCCTGAAACAAGATTTTCTCCCCATAATTACAATGGTTCAGTGTTTCTAATTTAATATAAGGACTTCTCACACTGACAGGAAAAGAGAAGACAAAAACGGTCACTCTGCATAGCAACTGAAATCACTGTCACGAAAGAGTCACAGGACAGGACAAGTGTGTGAGTGGGTAACGGATGAACATTAGGTCCATGCAAAATCAAAGGAATCAAGAAGACATTTCAAACACACGAAAGACATCATCAAATACAAAAAGGATCTCTAAGTTGATGCACTATGAAATGCCACACCTTTTGCTTCTCAGCTGGGAAAAGGGTAACTTGTGAACCTTAGCTGTTCCCCTACTATGTTCTTTTCTCTCCCTGGTGCTGTGGAAACTTTTGCCTCAGACAAACCAGCAGGGGGTTGGGAGTCAGGAGTCCCCCTATACTCCTTGGCTGCTGAGTGATGCACAGGGTGATGTTCCACAATGTTCATAAAGACATATGAACACACTATCTGTGTCTAATACTCTAATCGATGCAAATGCAAATCACAATACTTCTACTACTTTGGTGGCTTAGGTACTCATCAATCTACTTTTCTCTAGGACGTTCTGGAATTTCTAGAATGGGGACAAACTGAACGGGTACCTTGGCTGCTTTCATAAGGAGAGCTAAGTTGGAAGTTCTAGGGAAGGGTGGACTATGACTGAAAAAGACCCTCTCTGGCTGAGAAAGTCATTCTCTTTCATTGGGGCTACAGCTTTAGAAGGATGCACATGACGTGATCAGGAAGAAATACAAAGGCTTAACCTAAGACAGTGGCGGCAAGGAGGGACAAGAAAGAATGGTCTTGAGATGTTAGGGAGGTAGAATGGACAAAATTTAATGTCTAACCGGGGGCGTATAGGAGAAGCAGAAATCAGTGTGTCAAAGATTTCTGATGTGGCTGGGTGAATAGCATATTATTTTATAAGATAGAAAATAAAGAAGATTAAGTAGGTTTCTGGGGCTAGACAAGTCCAGTTCTGGACACGTTGCACTGGTTATGCCTATGGGATATCCAAGCGGTGATGTGCAGAAGGCAGCTAGATGTATGAAACGCATCAGCAACACTGTCAACTACTGACATGTGAACAATATTACTTGAATCCAATTCTCTTGTTTTCAGTATGTGTTTTAACTCTTGCAAGGCTACTAGGGAAATGAATACGAATGGTTTATTCAGAAGACTCTAAGGATTGCAAAAAATAAAGACATCTCTCACTATTGCGCTGTATTTGCATATTGAAATGAAATGATTTAACCACCCACAGCATCATTTCTCTTGTGAGCTATCTCTGCTGGTCTGTAGCTTCTTGTTCACATGAATGTAGCTGGCATCTGGACTGGATTAAAAAGAGCTACCATGCAGATGGAGGCAGAGAACAGTGCTCTGGAACCCTTCTCAGAGATAGAACCTCACTGTCTATCCCATTTTCCTATGTGCATTCTTACTTCCAGCTGCCACGGGGTCATTGAGTCTTAGCTTAAATCAAATGTCCTCTGGCTCCAGGTCCCATGATGAAAAATTTATGGAGTCCTGGACACATTATAAGTTTTACAGCTTTACAGCTGAAATCCTTCAGGTCCTCCTGACCTACTGAGAGAAAAAATATGTTTTATTTTATTGTGATTCCCAAACATTCTTCTAGTGTGTACATTTCTCCTACGGAATGGATATGTTGCTTCCAGCAATGTGTTTTATATTACCTTGAAGAGTAGGGAAGCTCTGATAGGAGGAAACAGGTTAGTTTTGTTGCCAGTACAAGGGAAAACAGAACTTGTAATGGGACATATGACCAAGTCTATGGATCATTAGTCTGGCCTTCTCTTTGACTGAGAACACCTTATGTGAGTCAATGACTGTATCCTAACTTGTTTCAAAAACAGTTTCTATCCTCCAACTAATGATGTGTTGGTCTTTGAGTCTTTTTGTTAAATCATAGACATATATATACACAAATAAGGATTTTCTTAGGACATTAAAAATATCATCTGTTTTTGAAAAGTCCAGGATGTACCTTGACACTCATGAATTAAACATTTCCTGGATAATAGGATTTCCAAATCTATACCCAAACCCAAAATCAATCTCTCTCTCTCTCTCTCTCTCTCTCTCTCTCTCTCTCTCTGTCTTCAGGAGGTTATAAGTAACACTTTGGATATGGCTTGAAAACAAGTTACCTAGAGGCACTTACCTTGACAATGAAATCTGCTGTGAGTGGTCCAGTCATTCTCAGTATCTCTTTGTCTGGAAATTTCTGGAAGTCCACACTAGAATTGTCCACAAGAAAGGTGCCTGTCGAGCTGAGACTGTTTTCACCTTTAGCCCCCTGCAGGGTTTTGGTTTCCAGATCTATAAGTTCAAACACATGTAAAGGAGAGAAAGATGTTCCCACAGCTGCCACAGACCAAATGCAAGCACATTTCATAAAATAGTCTACAGCTATGTAAGGGAGAAGTACCATCCTTTAAGTGGCTGATGCAGTTGAAATTGGGATAGAAACAAAATTTATGGGCACTTGCGGATCACAGAGGAGTTTATGTTGCAAATGAAATTATTTATTAAAACTCATTAGCCAAGCATTCAAGCCTCCCAGCCCAAGAATCTTTGAATTTCCGATGATCACATTTGGGTACCCCTCTTTTCCACCATCCTATTCCTTTAACTAAACCATCTCCCATACACATCTTACTGATTTCCGTCTCTATGTCTAGATTATTCTCTGTCTAGAATACCCTCCAGTTTTCTTTTTGATCTGTGAGATCCAGGGTGCCTTGCAGAGTTCCCCTCAGCACCCATGCGACTTCATAGCAGCCATGCATTACCTTGTGTTTATTTGTACTGCCTGCTCTCTTACCGCGTGTGTGCTGTGGCTCGCCATGAAGAAATGCCAGTAATGAGGACAAGGAACTCACCATTCTTTTTAGGTTCTCTCTCTTTTTAAAATCTTGCTGGGTACCTAATGTAGTATTATGTACGTATATGATATTTTGTAAGTGCCAAAGAGAGAAAGAAGAACTTCTTGATTCCTGGAGCATTCCAATCTGAATTTGGCCAATGACAAAGGTGATGAAACATCTTTTGTTGCAGGAAATGTGAGCAAGCTGGGGATGATGGTAATTATGCTGTGTATTTCAGAGCACGTTAAATACTCATGTGATCGAGAAATGATTTAGAATAACCTGTCTACTGTATGAAAACGGACAGACTAAGTCTAATAGTTTCTAAAACTTGCATAAGAATCCTTAGTTTTGGCAGTGGTTATTCGGCAGAAGGATCAAGTGCCAGGTGAGGCTCTGGGTCTCCTGCCCCACATTCAACCAGAGTGACTCCCTTCTTTTGTGTCTTAGAGATTGGGGTTCTAGGATAATTTTAGGACCTCTGGAGGTACTAAGTTTTTCCAAGTGTTGTCTATTTTAAGCTGGAATACCAATAGATAAAGAATGTTGGTGTCCAGTGAAATGCCTATGACCCTCAAGTGAAGTCCGTGTAGCCCTTTTTCTGGAGTAGGTCAGGCTCCAACTCCCTGACCTAGAGAAGAGAGGTCCTCACAGAAGAACATGAAGCACATCAACGGAGAACTGGAGGGGAAACCGCAGCTGTTGTCATCAGAGGAAAGACAAGAGCATGGGATCTCCTTCCTCTAGCCTTCACCCCTCAGAGCCACCTTATGTGTATGTGTACTAATTTGTAGATATAGCTCCAAGATATAAATCAACTTAGTTTTAGAAAAATCCTGGGGGTCTAAGTCTGATTTGAGCAACTGATACAGTTTTATCACCAGGTCTCCCAGCTGTACTTTCCAAGGTATTTCTAATTAAAATAAGCTGGGGCTGGACCAGATGGCCTGCCTCATCTTGTTCTGGTTTGGCCCCAAATATTTTAGGTAAGTCCCATATTAGACAAGCTTCTGGGAGTTATGTGCAAAGGGTTGCAAGAGAAACAGGGTGTCATGTATTCACATATTCATTTTATATTGTATATTATATGCCAGATATACAAAACAAAAAGTTCTTAAGCTCCATGTATGTTGTCAACAGGACCACTGCTGGGGAAAATAATTCCATTTTGCTTTCCACCATTTGTAAATATCATCTGTTGCTTCGCCTATTGAGTTCTTGGGACAATTAAAGCAAACAAGGCTCAGTCTTTAGCTTCTTAGTGATTACATAATTAGAAAAACTGGGAGGCTCATACATTTATAAAAATGAATTTCCTCTTCAATCTATTCCTTGGGGGGGGTTTCTTATGCATGGAGGAGTCGGTCCCCCACTTTGTGATGATGTCTGCCTAGAAGTTTTATTCTGAGCAGGCCTGTCACTGCTCAGAAAAATACTGTTTTTGAGTGGGGTTGTTACACGAGCAGTTACCTCTGTCCAATCCTCCAGGGGGAGAGCAAATCATTTGGATGGTGATGGTGCACACAAACATATCATCCCTTGACATGTGAACATTATATTTTGGGGGGTTATTCAGGGTTAGAAAAGAACTTGGATCCATATAAGGTGACTTACCAGCATCTTCTGGCTTTGTCTGAACTGTACCTTACTTAGTCCTTTCCTTCACATGACCCCTCAAATCCCGCCTCTCCCACGAAATGTATTTATTTTTATTTTTAGAAAGACTATAGTAGGCTATCTGAACTTTCACAGGCTCCAATTTATCTTCCTCTTGTATGTCTTTTTGGAATGATTTCATTTATAACCCAATTGCCAAAAGATAATGCTCGCTACCTAAATTGGTTTCCTAGGCATGTGTGTGGGAGGGGAGAAAGTACAGAAGATGACAGATGGTTCTTTAGGAATCCAGGAACAGTCACAGTGGAGGAGATCAGAAATGCTCAAGGGACCAGCTGAAGTGAAGTCTTTCAGTGGAACTGAATTTTGTAGAAAATACAGTGTATCCTTATACTCCTTCCCTGGTTTGTGGCCTATAATTGTCTGCTGGTAATTTACAGATCTACATCTAAATGATAGTAAATGCTAGTAATAAAAAGAAAAGATGTGGCTGTGTACTACTGCCTTGGCACGAGTGAAGATACCAATTCTTTCTAAATTCTGGTGGGGCCATGCTACCATCTGATCTTTAGGGTTGTGATTACCCATCAATCCTCAATCCCAATAGCTATCTTCAGTATATGAGGGCTTTATATTGTCTTTAATACATGGAATGTTTAATCATACCACTATGGTTTTCTTTAAATGCCTAGTTAAGGTTGTCTGGTGCTACTATGTTCCCCTGAATTGATAAAGTAATAGAACATAAGAA
Organism: Ailurus styani; assembly: GCA_002007465.1. Classification (NCBI taxonomy): domain Eukaryota; kingdom Metazoa; phylum Chordata; class Mammalia; order Carnivora; family Ailuridae; genus Ailurus; species Ailurus styani. The sequence goes on from LNAC01001981.1 coordinate 23,676, forward strand.
TAGGAAGGAAAAAAGAATGAAGGTGAGGGAGGGAAGGCTGGAAAGAAGAAGGGAAAAAAAAGATGCAAGGCAAGAGAAAGACTGAGATTGATTGGAGAGGAAGAAGAGAGAGAATGAGAAATAATATTCACAAAGGCTAAACATGTGCTTGACTCATGAACAACCTATTGGGAACATCTATTTTGTATTTTTCAGGATGAGTGTGGTTAGAGATAATTACCCTGAGGTTTCTGCTATCTCATCGGGCAGCCAAAAGATAAACAGAAGCACTCAAAATATCATATTATGATAGAGTAGAAAGATTTGCACTTCTGTATTTTAATCTCCTCTGGGAACAAAAAATAATAGTCACTGAAATTCCCAATACCCCAAAGAAAACAACTGAGTTTACTTACACAAGTGATCAGGTCCTTTTAAGACGAGGCGAATATGTCTACTTCCGTAGGGAATAGCAACCACAGTATCATCCACTAGAGAGAAACAAAGGGATATCTTAAAGGCACATAATTTGATACAAAATTATCGATTAGCTCCTATATAAGGGCCCTGACTTACGTACTCCCCCAAAAGGCAATCATCTTTTAAGTGTTTGAAATAGGAACACTCACATTTGGGAATCAAACTTTCCATTTTCTTCAAAATAAACATGCCAATGAAGCTGGTCACTAGTTAACTTATGGAGGACCTGACCTTTTAAAATACATATATAAATTTTGATATATGAAGAAATGAATTTGCAAGTTTCTATTTCTGATTTTAAAACCTGGTTTTACATTACCAAATTTCTCCATATTATGAAAATGAAAATAAATTCGAATGGTCAAAGGATGACTGTATTATATCAAGATCTGAATTTCTTCCTAGCAAAGTAATTATCTTAGATTATTAGGAAAAATAGGAGAATATATATCTGTTTGTATTTGTTTGTATTTGTTAAATCTCTCAAGGGTTGAAATCTTGCCTCCCACTTCTTTAATATCCTTCACCCTTCTACACCTAATACTATATCTAGTAAGTGTCTCAGGAATGGTTATAAACCTTTACCCCCACATACTCTTACTGATTGAAAATTAAAAAAAATTTTTTTGGCTGAGTCACAGCCAGATTTAGAAATGGATTACTTTCACCCTACTTGCAAATTGAGACTCAATTCATTGAAAGCAGACCTCCTTTTTTTTTTTTTAAATTAAAGGTATATTCTATGCACCACAAACACATCACAGGCATTCTTGTGACATTTGTGACAACAATACTTCTCATTTACCTGCCACTAAAGAGTTTCACTTTCTAAATGACACCATTTACTCCTTCACCCAAAGCTTGTTGACATAGGCGAAGAGGATGCTACAATCACCATTTTATGATGACAAAATAAATCCTCTGAGACATATAGGGAGTAGCCCATGGTCAAAAAAGAGGAGAGCATTCCAGAAGACAAGAGAAAAAGCAGGTATTTTAAATTTACCAGCATATTCAGAAGCTCTATGGGATTGTTTGTCTCACACATATTTTTCTGATATTACACATTATCATGCTCTCGTTGGAAAAATTCAGTTTCCATAAGTGTAATCCTAAAAGGTGCCCAAATGTTCTGAGACTTAACAACATGCTGTCTTTAGGAGAATCTGATATCCAGAAATGAATCTCAGACGTTCCCTGAGTTCTCTGATCCTTAGTTTCCTCATTTGTAAAGACAGGGAAAGCCACACTTGCTTCACAATATTGTTGTAAAAAGACATAGATATTGATATCAATATATAGATGTATAGCCTGGAACACGGGAGGCGTTTTGTAAATACTACTTTCTTCCCTCTCTTCCAAATCTCCTGAAGGACAGGAACTGAAAGACTGTTTATTTTTACTATGTTTTTAAATCCTCCAAGGCCCCAGCACACAGCCAGTTGAATGAGAAAGAAGAATCATATGCTCTCAATCCTTTCCCTAAAGAGGTTACATTTATCAAGTTCTCTCCAATGTTGAATATTCCACTCACACTACAACCTTCCTGCGGTTCTTAATGTCATACATTATTGAAGAAAAGGCTGAATCTCAGACAGCCAAGACTTTGTGGCTGTAAGCACAAAATATGTAAGGAGAATATAGAAAAGGAACAAAAAATGTTCAGACTGGGCCCATAGAGCTTTATTTTATTTTATTTTATTTATTTATTTTTTTTTAAAAGATTTTATTTATTTATTTCACAGAGNNCCCCCCATAGAGCTTTAAATGTCTTGCATAAAGACATGGATTTTTAAGTTTACAAAAGAAACTCAAAGCAGTTAAAACAATGGGATTTCTGGAAATAGAAAGTCTTTGTTTATCCACAGGTCAAATAAAGTGCAAGTAAAAGGGAAGCTTTCTGTTTGGCTCTGCAAGGCTCAGCGGCAGAATTCTGACCGACACGCTACTCAGGCGGCCTCCCTCTTGATCTCTTGAGAAGCCACTTGCATTCCACATACTGGAGCATTAACCCTAACTTCTGGCTGATGCATTAATCTTTGCATGCTCCCAAAGGAAGAGGGGGAGAAACCCAGGAGGGTGTTGGGGGAAGAGGCTAGGAGGGAGACAGGAGAGCGGGCTAGAGTGGAATGCCTCTTGATGCCCCCTTGATGCACTTGCCTAAGGCAAAGAGAAATAGGGACCATCTCAAGCTGATGCTTGAGTCTAGCTCAAGGCACAGAAAGTATGAAGAGTCGTGGTCTGTCCTTCTGTGGTTCTGTAAAGGGCTGATGGACAACTGACAGCTCATCAGGCAATCAGCAAGTTCATGCCTTTATTCCACAAATATTTTTTGAGTATCTCCTAGTGTCAGGCTCCCCGCCCCCCCCCCCGCACCAGGTACCAGAGATTCAGTGAGAAAAAAGGCCAGCCAAGCAGCAGCCCCACAAAATGGTCCAAGAAAAAGGGACCCAAGATAAAAGACATGGGAAAATACCACATGCTCTTTCCTGCTCATGGAAATCCAGAAAGCACATTGGTTTCTTAGAAGCCCTGAACCAAAGAACCTCATTTCATTCTATTTAACCCAGGGCATCCCAAAGTGTTTACCCAGAGAATTTTTGTTAACACTGTTAACACTGAAACATCTCAAAATATAATTTAAGAAGTGGTGATCTTAGTTTGACAGAAGGATAGGAAAAAATTGATTTCATATTCTGCATGTTGATAAAAAGCTACTCTCTGAGTTAGATATGTATTAATAATTATCTCATTTGAGGATAAATTCTCAATAATTAGGGACAGGCTGGGGGATTCTTCTACTTGGCATCTATCATGGTAGTGAGCACAGAATGGTGTTGAAGACATTTGAGAATATGTGAGTAGTCTGGCTTTATCACCCACCTCCTTAGTGATTAATTCAATAGGTTTGGCTGGTGGAGCAGATGGGTACACCCTCTCTCACTGGGCCTCACATTCCTGAGGGTGCCTGTCCCACAAAGACACATTGCTCTATGACCGAGGGCATCTGGCCTAATCTATTCCAGCTTTGTTGACAGGACCATGATGCCAATCATCAGGAGATATTTCTAGGTTATTAATCAGCAATTCTGGAAGACCTGCTTCAAAGATCAGATAATATCTTTCTCAACTCAACTGATAAGCTTTCCATGAGAATCATAAATGCTGTCATTTCACAAATAGGGGCTGAAAATGTCTTTTCTTAAAAAAAAATTGTTCTAAAGACTGTTCCTAAAATATTTCTTCAAAAAATCTATAGATACATGTGTATTCCACAGCTTTCTATTGAATATTTTAAATTTGTTTTGGACATTGGGGAGGGTTTGTGCTTTGGTGAATGCTGTGAAAGATGTAAGCCTGATGATTCACAGACCTGTACCCCTGGGGCAAAGAATAAAAAATTAAAAAAAATTAAAAACAATATAAAAAATTTGTTTTTCAGTCTCATCATATGTGGACTTTTTTGTGTCATTCATTGCTGTATCAGAGAAAGGTCATAATGATAATTTTTGAAGAGACAGAATTTCCTATTCTGATATCTGAGCTTGCCTAATTTTTAGACCTGTTGATGCTTATGGTTTTAAGGAGTCTTCCCTCTAAGTCTATGGGACTGGTAATTTTTTTAAACAAAAGTGTCGTTGTTAATGCAGTTGGCTACACATAAAAAGAGCAGTATATACAGTCTGCCAATCTTGAGGATTTTAGTATATTTTTTTATCTTCATGCCAACTTTATTACTCTTACAACGTATCCAATGAAATAAGGTGAAGCTGAGCACTGAGTACTTGAGCCCTTCGACTTCTCCCCCCCATCAAGGTTATTGGTCGTTACACAATGGAGGACTTACACTCAACGGGCGAAACAAGACTGATCTTCCTCAACTGTTGGGAACTTCATCCTTACAGGTGTCCAGGCCAAAAACTGTGGAGCCAACCTTGACTTCATATTTATATCTAATCAGTTAGAAAATCCTATTGCCACAAGAGTCAAAATACCATATTTCATGGACTCTAAGACGAAGAATCTCTCACATTTTAACATATGTGAAATCAGAATGCAGCTCACAATCAATGGAGCCTTAGAGTCTTTCTCACTGATGCAGTAATCCTGCCGTAATTACCTATGCCTGCACAGCTGCTAACACCAGAACAGCCAGATTCAAACTTGCAAAATGGGTGTCAGTAGCTTGGAAGAAGATTCTAGGTTAATAGGAGGACACCCTTATTTAGCCTCTTGGAACTAAACAGTTGTGGGGGTTGTAGGGAGATGAGGAATCAGAAATGCTTAATAACAATGCCAAAGTCAGATTCAAAAGCCAGCTCGCTGTACACAATTGCAAACCTGAGTTAAGAGCCCAGCATCAAGACTGCTGGTTCCTGACAAGATGGATTAACAGCGCCCAGACTTAGTTTTCTGCCTGGAAACAACCAAAAGTCAGAAAATTATATAAAACCATGGCTTTCAAGACACTGGATAGCAAGCAAAGAAGGGCAGCCATCCCTGAGAATCAGGAAACAAGGCAGATGAGCCGTAACACTGCCCCAGCTTCCTGCTTTGATTTTCCTGGCTGCAGCACAGGCGGTGGGAATCCCAAGCCTGGAGGATTCCCTGAGTTGGGGAGACAAAGTTGAGAGTCCAAGAAGATCAAGGTGGCTAGAGTCCGAATGGCAGATTACCAGAGAGCAGAGAGAAAATTCTGGAGATTTAAAAGCATTCTCCCATCACGTTGTACGACTCAAACTTATGCAGTGATGTATGTCCATCATCGCTCAACAAAACTGGGAAAAATATTTACATGACAGAAAAAATACTTCTGTGACATGCTAATGATATATGCTATTATATAATTTAAAAAAAATTCTTCCCTTTGGGTATCCAGCAGCATACCCACACTACTCAGGACGTGCACTTAAAGAAACTAGCTGAGGCTGGGGAATAACCACACAAAAGGATTACAGAAATGACTACCTGGTATGCACATAAGGTTGGGAAGAGTAACCTCATCCACTAGCCATGCCAGAAAACTTTATAATTCATGGGACATTGAGCCAGAGAAGGGTTTTGCCTCAAGAGCAAGGGACAATTAGCACCAGTCAAACACGGCTTTGGTCTTGCCAACCAAATTTTAAGGCACAAAAGGATCAAATTGATCCCAAGTAACTTCATTGCTTCTAGACCAAACTCAAAAATATTTATAGGAATACAAAAATATCTAGTATCCAACCAGATAACATTTGTGATTATCTGGAATCAGGTCAGCAATTACCAGGCATGTGAAGAAGCCAAAAAAATTACAGCTCATCCTGAAGAGAAAAATCAATCGATTGAAATGCAGGAGACATTAAAATATTTATTCTAACTTTATATGTTTAAAAACTTAAGTACATACACACAAAAATCCTCAGGCCCAGAGAACTTCAATGGTGACTGCTATCAAGCATTTAAAGAAGAAATAATGTCAATCTTATGCAATATGTTCCAAAAAACAGAGGAGAAACCACTTCCTAACTCATTGTATGAGTTAGCATTACACTGCTACCAAAACTAGACAAAGATGGCATAAGAAAAGGTTCCTATGACAACTATCTCTCATGAACACAGATATAAAAAAACCCTCAAAAAAACACCAGCAATTCAAATCCAGTAATCTATATAAAGAATAATACACTATGGCCCAAGCAGAGTTTATCCCAGGAAAGCAAGGCCGGTTCTTTATTTGAAAATCAATTAACGTTATCCATCACAATAAAAGTCTAAGGAAGAAAAGCCATATGATCACATCATTTGAGGCAGAAAAAGCATGACAAAGTTCAACATTCATTCATTATCATAACTTTCAGTACCTTAGGAATAAAAAAGAACTTCCTTAATGTGATAAAAGCTATCTTCAAAAAAAAAAAAAAAAAACAACAACAACAAACTGCAGCTAACTTCATACTCAATGATGAGAAACTGAATGTTTTCCCTCTTAAGATTGGAAATGAGATAAGGATATCCACACTTGCCTCTTCTACTCAATATCATGTTAGACATCCTTGCCAGTACAATAAGGCCATAAAAATAAATAAGTGGTTTACAATTTGAGAAGGAAGAAATAAAAACCATCTTTATTTGTAAAACAAGATGATAGTTATGTAGAAAGTCCAAAAGCTCTCAGAACTAATAAGTGAGTTAGCAAGTTTCCAAAATATACAGCCAACACATAAAAATAAACTAGCAATATACAATTGGAAATTGAAATAAAAAATAAAATGCCAATGCAATAGGGCAAGAAAGAAGAGGTACGAATTTAACTAAAGTACAAGGATATGTATTCTGAAAACCAATAAAGGCCTGTGAAAGGACTGAGAGAAAACCTAAAGAAATGGATAGCCATGAAGTGCTCATCGGTTCAATGACTTATGGGGAAAGACCCAGGCGGAAATGGCCAGTGGACTTCTGACAAAGTTTTAAAGGCAGTTTAAGAGAGAAAAGGGCATCTTTTCAAATAATGGGGCTGGGAGAGTTGGACATCCTTATACCAAAATATTAATAATAATAACTAGATATATCTTATAATACTAAGATATACCTTATACAAAAGTAACTGAAAATAGGTCATGGATATAAAAGCTTAAATATAAAACTGTAACACTTTTAGAAGAAAATAAAGGAGAAAATCTGTGACCTGGGAGGGGTTCCTATGTACAATGTTAAAGGCACAGTTCTAGCAAGAAAAAATTGATGACAGGCCTTCATCAAAATTACAAGTTTTTGCTCTGTGAAAGCTAATATTAAGCCAGTTTTGGGGGACAAAAAGGTACTTCCATCTACTATGGAGAGAAAATATTTTCAAATCACACATCTGACAAAGGACTTGTACCCAGAATGCATAAAGAATTCTCCCCAAATTGAATGGTAGGAAATCAAACTCATTTAAAAACTGGGCAAAGGACTTGAACCAACACCACACCGAAGAATAAATAAGCACTTACGTAGCGGGCAGTATAATTTTACCCCCTTGCTCCACCAAAGATGACCATGTCCTAATCCCCAGAACCTATGAATATATTATGTTAAGGCGGAATTAAGATTGCTGATAAAATTAAGACTGGTAATCATCTGACTTTAAAATAAAGAGATTATCTTGGATTATCTGGGTGGGCCCAATGTAATCACAAGGTTTTTTACCTGGGAGGGAGAGGTAGAAGAGGAGATTGAGGTAGAAGAAGATCTAAAGATTTTACGCTGCGGGCCCCAAAGATGCCAAGGAACATAGATAACAGAAGCTAGAAAGGCAAAATCAAAGAAAATCGATTTGCCCCTAGAACTTCCAGAAGGAACATAGTCCTGCTTAGCATTGTGAATTCATCTTAGCAAGACCCATTTCAGAGTTCTGACCCTCCAGAACCATGTTAATAATGAGACACTAAGTTTGTGGCAATTTGACACAGCAGCAGTTGGAGACTACTACAACATGAAAAGATACTCAACATCCTTAGTCATTAGGCAATGCAAATTAAAACAATGATGACATACTACTATGTGTCAATTAGAATGGTAAAAATAAAAAAAATACAATATCAAGTGATGGAAAGAATGTGGAGCAAGTGAAACTCATATACATTGCTGGAAGAAATGCAAAATAGTAAGCTACTCTGGAAAAAGGTCTAGCAGTTTCTTAAAATGTCAAATATATATCTACCATATGATCTAGTCATTTAACTCCCAGGAATTTACCTAAGAGATATGAAAAGCATATGTCCATACAAAAATGTATACATGAACATTCCTAGCAGCTTTATTTATAAGACCTCCCAAGTGAAAACAACCCAAATGCCAGTCAACAGGTGAATGAATAAACAAACTGTGGTATGTCCATACACTGGAATTACTATACAGCAATAAACCAAACTAAACTACTGATACATTCTACATTAATGAATCTCAAAATAATTGTGGTGAATGAAAGAAGTCATCTGGACAATACTATGTGTTATATAATTCCATTTATATAAAATTCTAGAAAATGTAATTGAACCTATAGTGACAAAAAGATCAGCCGTTGCCAGGTGACAGCGACAGGAGAGCAGAAGGGAAGGATTACAAAGGGCACAAGAAAACTTTTGGGATGAGGGGTATGTTTGGTTTCACAGGTGTATGCATATGTAAAAATTCACAAATTTAAATATCCAATTTATTGTATGTCATCTATACCTCAATACAGGTATTTAAAAAAAAAAAAAGAGCCCAGTACCAACGGATTTTATTTCTTTTGTGAATTCTTTTTAAAATGCTGTATTACAGGTACCCCCATGACATGTGGAAATTGAGCCCAAAATGATTAAAAAGAAATGAAAGTTTGGTATCTCGATGTGGTTTTGATTTGAATTTCCCTGATGGCAAATGATGATGAACACTTTTTCATGTGTCTGTTAGCCATTTGTATGTCTTCTTTGGAGAAGTGTTTGTTCATGTCTTCTGCCCATTTTTTGACTTGATTATTTCTTTTTTGGGCGTTGAGTTTGAGAAATTCTTTATATATCTTGAGAAAAAGTTTTATTTCAGTTTGCTTACCAATTTAATAATTTATTTCAGGTTTTTTGTATGTATGAATAATGTACGCTTAAAAAAAAAACCTAAAGTAGATCTTTTAAGAACTATCAAGTAAAAACCCTAAGAGGTCAGGAGGCTTTGTGTCATCATTTCTTAATTTCAGTGGCAGCTTTTCTTTCTTCCATAGCAGTGCATAAAATGGGCCCATTAAGCCCATCTTTCAGTCAGTGAGGTCTTAGATTGATGGAAGTTCAGGATAGCATCCCTCTGTATCACCTCCGCCACCGCTGCTCATAGTCCAAGCCACCATCGTCCCAGGGCTGCCTCACTGTAACAGCCTCCTGACTGCTTTTCTTACTTCCATAGTTGGACCAACTATAGTCTATTCTCAACACAGTAGATAGAGTAATCCTTTTGAAAATAAATCAAGTCATTCCTCTGCTCAAAATCTTCCTGTGACTTGTATCTCATTCTGACTAAAAGCCAAAATCCTTACAAAATCCTACAATGTCTGTGCCATTCTTCACTCCACCTCGAAACCCTCCTGCCTTCATCATTTCCTGTAGGCTTCTTTAAACTGACTTTAAGTTACATTAGCTTCTTTGCACTTCGGGAAATATGTTGGGACTTGTGTTTACCTCAGGGCCTTTGTACTTGACTTTCTCTATAACTGGAATTCTCTTTCCTTTGACTTTTGTATGGTGACCTTGGCTCCTAGCTCAGATGCCATCTTAGCAGTCAGTGAGTCCTTTCCTTACCAATCTATTTAGTACTGCTACTCCCTGCAACACCCTCCCTGGCAACCCAGCCCTATCTCCTATTCTTCCTCCCTGCTTTACTTTTTTCCCAAGACTCCTATCACCATATGGTAACATATATTATTTAGTTTTTTGTTTTGTCTGTTTTTTTGTCTGTCTGCCCCTGAGGAGATATCCACGTGATTTGTCTGTCTGTCCCTTTTGGGATATCCAGGTGATTTCCAAACACGCAAATTCATATGAGAGGTTCACAAAGCTGGAGACGTTAAATTGATAGCAAATAGACTGGCTCTACTTCTAAGTATATTGCATATACTTGGAAAATATGTAATAGGGTACAATCCAAGACAATTTGCAAGAGAGTGAGCCTTTAATTTCAAGAATCAAAAGCTAACGTTAGTTAAATTTATTCTTTTTTGTTGCTGTTGGGCTGGGAAAGTTGAAAAGAAGTGACCAGGAAAAATGGAAAGATTGAATGCCATCAGTGGACAGCCTTTTCCTTTAAAAAGGGGGAAAACGTGCCTTGATCTAGCTTTCCTGTCTGTATTTGTATTAGGCAATTACACTGTCTTTTGATACGAAGATGGTTTCTTTTTCATTTGCCAGCAAATGGCAGCCATTGGATACGTTTCACCTCCTTCTCTTTTTCCTTCTGGCACTTCCCACCATGGTCTTTCTCTACTCTTCTGTTTTCTCTTTGTTCCCCTAAGGCTTGATAACATTAAAAAAAAAAATCTTGGATATAAGTTCAGAAGAAAATGAGTTCAATGTGGGGAATCCGAGTGCTAGGAGTTCGCAAAGAGCATGTGGTTGGCTTACAGTGCCTTTTGGCAGAGCGTGGGGGAGAGAGCTGGCACGGGTCCACCAGGCCTTCACGGGTGGAGCCCTGCTCACCTGACCAGCACCCTGGGCCCCGCAGAGTGGTCTAACCTTCCCTGCTGGTGGGTCACCTCGCAGTCTGTAAATATAGGGCGGAAGATTCTTCTGGGGTGGAGAAAACATAAGCAAGGCGGTTTATTCAGCATCTGCTATAGATTGTGGTGAGATGCGTGAGTATGTTGGGCTTTACTGATATAAATCTTTGTGTCATGAGGCATCATCAGCACTAAGGTAAATGAATCAATTACATTTTGTCCTTATGGATAATCATCAGGTTGTGTATTATATAATTTACCTACTCTCTGTCTTGAATAGAGCACTTTTCATTGAAATATCTATTTGCAGATCTGGAGATGACTTACGGCTCTTCATTTGCTTCAGTTTGTTCTTTCAGAGCTTCTCTACATTATTCCAGTGACTGAGGCCCCAGAGGTCCCTGATGACCCCCTCATACCTATCCAGGCAGAGTGTTCAGGGAGAAGGCATGAGTGGGAATGGAGGGAGGGTCCCTTACCCCTAAGCCTGCTGTACAGCAGTTACTGCACAAAAGCAAGCCATCCTGTTTTTCTGTGCCTAGCAGAAATTCCTAGCTTCCCAAATAATGAGCATTGATTCAATTACATGGCATAAATAATTAGCAAGACTTGAGCTCTTCCAGGGTTTCTTAAAGTGTTCTATAAAAGTGACTTTTTAAATGTAACTCCCCACCTCCCAAATATCCCAGCATGACTTCAGAGATTCACAAAAGAATTATGCCTCTATCCTCTGGTTTTCATCTTCCAAATTCTTTAATTTGTCATCGTATAGAAGAAGCTACCAACACATGAAAGAAAAAAAAAACTCACCTGAATGTACTATATCAATGTCTAACTTACCTCATCTTTCATTTTCTCTGCCAGAGTCTTTTTCTTCCCCCCAGGTTCACATTTTTCACTGCCGGCAGGCGTGTTAGCATGTCGAGCTCCCTAAGCTGGTACCTCCAATGTTTCTTGCGTTTAAAAGTCCCTAGTCTTTCTTGCTACCACCTCTTCTTCCCTAGAGCCTAGTCCTTTGGGCAAACTGCCTTTTTCTGACTTCTGGGAACAGTTTTTTAGTATGCATTGCCTTTTTTTTCTTGAGCTACAAGTCCATCGAAAGCCATGGACCCTGCCAAGTATCAATTGTTTTTTCCTAACTAGTCAACAAATAGAACAAAACCACATTCAGTAAAAGATACTCATTCTCAGTTCCCAAGCCAGGGGAGACATGGGCAAAGATAATTACAGATCTATTGAAGGATTCTGGATAATGGCAAAATCTGAAGACAGTCTATCAAGCAAGTTTAAATTATTCTAAAAAACGTGTATCTTTGAGTACAAGAGTTGCCTTATTTCTATCTTTTTCTGATACAGGACCTAGGACAGTGACTGTCACAGAGGACAGTGTTTTATAAAATGATATGGGTAGCTGTGTGACTGCGTGGCTGTCTTAGGTTTCACTAGACATATCCTATCTACCCCAGCAAGACCCAGACAGGCAGACATTTGCGGTACCTTGTCTTGATCCATCTAATTGCTTTAAAATGGCCCATGAAGGAAATAATCAGGAGGGTTATGGGACAGTCCAGAGGAATGAGTAAGTGCTTAGGCTCTGGAATCAGATTCCAGGCTTGAATCTTGGCTCTACCATTTTAGAGTTGCATGACCCAGCACAAGTCACATAATCTGTCTTGGCTTCAGTTATCTTATTCATAACACAAGGATAAACCATGCCTTGCTATAAGGTTGTTATCAGGATACAATGAGATGACCGTGTGGAGTTCCCAGCACATACTGTATAGTAGGCATGCCTTTATTGTACTAGTATAGAGAGATTAAGACATGAGAGTCAGTAAATGCCTTCATATATCGCTGTCCGATATTAATTCTGAAAGAACCTGCGATCAGCACCAATCAGATGTCATTTTGTAAATGAAGACAGCATGATTTCATGGTGGTACGAGTGAATTTGTTTAGATTTACGCCCTCTTCCTGCCAAATCCCATCAGGTTCATCACATTAGTTATCAAGCAGAGGCTTGGGGGCAGTCTGTCCTCATGTTGGGCATGTCTGTGTCTGTCAGTAGAGTGTGTTTTGATCCACAGGTAATTCACTTCTGCTGCACCACAAAAGAAAGTTTTCCTCTGGGCTACCTGACTTGTTCTTCCTAAACTAACACACAAAGCAGGAATGTGGTGCTTTCTATAATGTGTTCAGATCTGTCTTCATTTTGGTGGCGGCCTTATTCCTAGCTGCTGAGGGGAGCCAGCACGAGACCAAGAGAGATTACTTAGCCCACAAACCCCCAGATCTCCCCATCTCTGCAGTGTCTTACATTTGGTTGCGGAGAGCTGGGATTTATACTGCCCTCGGACCAGCCGGCAGGTGGACCCATCCCCGTTGCAGACTCCACAGTTATCCTCTTTGATGGTGCTTCCCAGCTGGTGATCGCAGCCGACAATCTAACAGAAGAGAGAGATGTGTAATTCAACCAGGGACCTACTGCAGGGATCCATTGTGAGGCCCCTCGCCACTCAATGACCCTCCCTTCATTTTTGAGGAAGCCTAAAACATGCTTCTCATAGAGGGGAATGAATTCAGCTGGAATTTCAATCAAGCTAAGGAAGAAAAAAACCAGAGCATAGACAAAGATGTTTTTACAGTTCAAATATATAAACAGAAAGAAGGGTGGGGGGAAAGAGGGAGAAAGAGAGAGGATGGAGGCAGGCAAGGGAGAAGGTAAGGGAGAGAGGAAGATCGTGACCTACTGATATTACAGAACCTTAATTAAAAAAATCATTCCCAGGGCACCTGGGTGGCTCAGTTGTTAAGCGTCTGCCTTTGGCTCAGGCCATGATCCTGGGGTTCTGGGATCAAGCCCTGCATCAGGCTCCCTGTGCAGCAGGAAGCCGACTTCTCCCTCTCCCACTCCCCCTGCTTGTGTTGTTTCTCTCTCTCCATTAAATAAATAAAATCTTAAAAAAAAAATCATTCCTAGCGTCAATAATTTTGATTCACTAAAATTACAAAAATACAACCACGAAAGGAACAATTTCATGGATTATTTTCATGTTCCATATTGTTCCTTAGACTAAGGGTAAGGGTAAGGATTTGTTATGTTAGGTCCACTGATGTACTCCAAGAGCTAGTATTGTGCTTGGCAAACTGTAAGCCCTCAACAGAAATTTGCTGAATGATAATGACAGGTGAGAATTCTACCTGCTGAATAATAATGAAAACGGTTCCTTTTCTAGCTAGCACTCCCACTAAGAAAAGAGAAACAATCACAGAATCAGCCGACAGAAGCAAGATTACTGGATGTGTGTGTGGTGGGAGAGGAGCGTTGATGTGGAGGGTGGCAGAGAAAACCAATACTGAGGCCCTCTCTGCCTGGCTATGTCCTACCAGGCACAGTACAAGTATCTCATTAATTCTGAGAAGGATAATGTAAGACATCTCCATTTTGTAGCTGAGGCCACAAATCTGGCCAAAGTCACTTTGGTAATAAGTAGCTGAGTTCTAAGCACATCTGACAAAACATTATGCTTAGTCCAAATCAGGCTTAACAAAATCACAAGCACTTATCACATATATGGGCAAATTCAGTTGTACTTTTAGTCTTTCCTTTCCAATGTTCAAGTTCAAAAAATTCAAAACCAAACTGCATCAGGTTGTACTTCTATAGTTCAGTTAGATCTAGTACCAAAAGACCTATTCCACTTCCAAATGACTTCAACTACTGTCTTTGATAAATATAAAATGAGAACTGTATTGACATTTGAAGGGGCTTCTTTCCAGAAAGTTCCCACAATTCACTGTCTCTCAAAAATCCAGTTGTTAATATGACCTTTATTTGAGGCTTGATTTTCCTTTTTGTACTTTTAATTAATAATTGCAAACACATGCTTAGGCAAAGGCTTGAAAAATACAATTATTTAGCATTGCATTATATATGTGCTGTATTTTTAAACATGGTAATGGGTATTTTTTGTACACAGGCATACAGGCATCTTCAAAAATAAATGACGAAGCAGTAATTCCTTCAACGATTATACATTTTTTGAAATACAAAGATGTCAAGAAAACATAATGCCCAGCTCTTAAATGGGGAGCAAAGGTGGGCTGGTTCTGTCCGTAGGGGGTCATTGTAGTCAAGCTGCAATTCACGTCAATATGATCCCAAGCTGCAGTGAAGCCACTTCAGAATTCACCCAAGCTTCATCCATACACAGCTAACACATGCTGGCATAAGACTTCATTAACATGTTTCTATAGAGCTGCAGCAAATTTATTTTCAAAATTTTTTATCTGTAGTTGAAACCACATAAGGGCTGAGTAATTCCATATTCACTTGTATTCTGAACATGGTATGAAATGGGAGTGCAGAAGTAACTTATTTACCACCACCAACAAAAAAGTCATTTAATCATTTAGCCAATAATGATCAAGATTTGCTATGGGCCAGGCACTGTGCTAGGAGCAAAATCCAAAGATGAGTTTAAACACACAAGGGCCTACCCTCCTGGGAGTTAGAGTCTAGTAGTGGAGGCATGTATTATTTAAATCATCACACACACACAATAAATGTAAAATGATAATCACGATACAAACTATAAAACACAGATCCATGATACTCTGAGAACATAAATTATGGAGAACCTGATCTGTTTAGAGAGGCCAGGGAAGACTTTCCTGAAGAAGAGTCTTTGGAAGTGAGATACGAATGAGGTTCCAAAGTCAACTAGATGAAAGGGAGGTGCAGATACCTACCAGCTAATTAGAAAGTAATCTAAAACCAAAATTGGCAAAAAACAAAAAGGAAAATAAAAAAATGTCAGAAGAATAAACCATATGATTGCCTTAGTAGGGTCAAATCCTTTGGGAAAAAAAAGAAACAACATGGCAACCCTAATTTTGGCACTATTCAAAGAGCCACTGACTCAGCTGTTGTTCTTTGGGGTTGGAAAGAGATGATCTTAATCTTACAAGATAGATACTCAGCACTGTGGAAGGGTGATGGGCAGGGGGCATGGAAATTTTCTCTCAGGTGTCTCAAATATAACTATATTTATTCCCTAAATTAAAGAAATTTCAGGTTTCTCAAAGGATTTAACTTTCTCTGGAAAAGTTTTAACGGTCTCTGATGTCTCTAAAGAAGCCAAATAGGAGATTACCATGAAAATCTCTCTTTAAGCCTAAAGATTTCTTATGGCTCCAAAGCCATTTTAAGAAAAGAACAATCCAACTTCACAGATCCAAAGTAACAATCTATTGGGAACAGCTAAATAGAAGGTGACATACTTTAAGGCTAACTTGACCAGACCACCAAGTTAGTGCCCTTGATGTAGGTTTATGGACCTCAGGATATGAACCAAGTGAGTTCTAACTGGGCTTTGTTTAACCTCAGAATTGAAAAGACAAACATCTCCCTGACACACTTTCCCCCCCTTTTTATCAATTCCTTTTTAAGGTGCCAAAATATTCCAACTAAATTATTTTTCAAACATGGGAAGAGTTTATCATCAGATAAAATGTTCTTATTTTGGTCCCAGTGGAAAACTGTTTGCAGTTATGTCAAGAAAATCATTATTGACATATCTCAGTCTGTCTCAATCTGTTGATCTGGAATAACAGATTAATTAAAAATTAGTTAAACTATTATTTTGAGAGCTATTATTAATAACAAAGAAAAAACCTGAAATATAGACGTGGGTTTATTTGGCAGTTATAATGACAGATCTCTCTGTGCCTTTGCACATACTACTACTTCTGCCTGAAGTGCTCTTCCCCAATTCTTTATTTGGCAAACTCCTATTCATCCTTCAAATCCCAAATTAAGTGTCTCCTCCTCAAACAAGCCATTTCTAGATTCTAGAGTTAATGGCTTTATCACTCTATGCTTCCTCAGCCATTTGTTCATAACTCCATGTGGCAGAGATCACTGGTTGTCACCCAACATCCATCTTCCCTATTTTTTTCAATAACAGAACTCCAGTTTTATTTGGGGTGGCAATATGTCCTGTTAAAAAGAATACATTTTTTCATTGGCTTTGTGACCATTTGTAATTAGTGAAATAAAAGTGGAAGGGTTGTGTGGGACTTCTGGGAAGACTACTTAAAAGAAGCTGACTTAGATGACCCTACCTGCTCCCTACTCTTCTTCCTTCCTATCGGCTCCAGGTGCTATACTGAAAAATGAGACAATCCTGAGAACAGAAGCCTTGCAGTAAGGAGGACAGAACAGACAAAACAAGCCTGGTCTTTCACCTCACTTAGGCAGATCACATCCTGACTTCTTTTTTTGTGAGAGAGTAAATCCTTCATGTGCTTAAGGCATTATTAGTTTGGGGTTTCTTTTATATACACCCAATTCAAATAGTTGTATAACTTATATTGCATTTAATCTATTGATATAGCTGTTTCTATATCAGATCATGGGCTATTTGAGAGCCCATGCTTCGTTAATCTTTGTGTTTCTGCTGTTTGGTACAGTGGTTGACATTTGACATGCGCAGTGAATGCTGGAGTCAGTAAAACACAGCAAACACAATGGTTTGTTAATGAAGCCATTGTAGGTGACAGGTAAGCAGCCTTAGACTGCAGTCATTGATGACACACATGTAGGCAAAAATGTGCAATATGTGCATATGTGTTCTTGTTTGTTTCTATGTACACAGAGGAACAGACACATAAATGACAACCACAGGTCAAACCAAAAACCAAAACCTCTGTCCTGATGCACGAATAAGAATTACAATAAAGGGCTAGTATTTTTAAGAGACTATTTCCCAAGTGCACCTATGCTCATTATTAGTGAAATGTCATGGAAGGCAATGTTCAGGTCACTGAGTTCCCAGACCCACCCCATTCTGGACAAAACATTAAAGTGAGATAATGACCACTCATAACTTTGGCAACTACATGGAATTTTTTTGTAAAGGGTGGAAAACTAGCTGAGTATTTTGACCTAATGTATTCTATTCCTATTTGGCTACTAGGTGTCAACTCGATACAGTGGTCTGACCTCCTCTGTATCCATAGTGTTTTTTTTTTTAATAAAAATTTATCTCAGGTGACATAAAAAGTGAAAAGCTCCAAGATCGTTTCATTGTTTAAGCACCATTAGTGGGTCATCAACTTTTACCTTGCTATCTTGATTGTAGGCTTTTTGCAGATATATATGTATATATCAACACAGACATGCAGTCCTTCATCCTATTTTTGAGCGAAACATACAGATTTAACACTGCCGATTTTTCTTCATTCTCCTTTTGGATTTACTAAAGGGAAGGGTAGAGAACCCTCCCTAAACAAAAACTAGGATGATAATATCCAATTATCATTAGCTTACAGACTTCAAGCATGCAATGAGGATTTGAGGCATCAGTGCTATTCTGGATGCTGATAGGAGTCTCTCCCTTAGTCTTACAGAGCTAATAGCACATGAACAGGCAAACCACAAGACTGAAATTCTTTAGACAATGAAATATGTATAATAAAATGTCTTCACTAGGAGCTACAGGAAAAAGAAAGATTATCATCTGAGTAATTTGGAGAATGTAAATAAACACAACCCACAAGCTGATACCATGCCCCAAACTGACGTATATGGGTTCACACTGGCCACATTTCAAATGGTTTCCCATAAGGACCTCAACTTCCAGCATCAAATACTGAGCCAGTGATGTCAAGCTTTTCTTGATCCAACACCATGAGGTAAGAAATTTTAAATCCCTTTCTTTTCAGCACAGGGAAAGACAAATATGGAAAACCAAATGCTGCAAATCTGATCACAGCTGCCCTTATTTATAATTATTTAATTCAGATAGAACATTATGGGGAAGAGTGTGCTCTTACACACATTGTAACTCAATTACTATTTATGTTAATAGGGAAGATAGTGTATCCCTAACCTTAGCTTCAAAGGTTTAGATATTGATTGATTTGTTTATGCTTTACCTTTTTGCAAAAATATTTATAGCATATACATATAATACAAGACAATAAAATAAAAATGAGAACAAATAGGAATATGGGGCAAAGAGAAAAATAAGTAAGAAAGATGAGGTAAAGCCAGAAAGGGGAGAATTATACAGAATGCATACTGTGAAGTCCTACACATTTGCTAAATGGGGGTTACATATCTGGATATGAGGAAAACATGAGCAATTCCAAGAGTTACAGCATTTACTGTATCTTTTAGAAAATGTATAGGACAATGTGTTCCTTGTAGGAGACACTCAATGAATATTTATGTTATGAATGAGTGACAAACTAGCTCAGTGGAACCATAATTACTCAAAGTACTTAAATCCTAGATATATATCTGCTGTGAGCTCTTTGAAAGACAGTGCCATGTAACAGTGTCCCAATAACAACTCAGCAAATAAATACAAGACTTTTCAAAGAACCGACTCTTCAAATCTTTGATAACCCTAATAGTCAGGGAACATTTGGTAAAAGCAAATTTTAAGGAGCCAAAACAAATCATCCAGGTACAGAACATTGTGATGGTCAGACTTAATTTACAAATAGACTTTATAATACTTAGGGCTGGTTGGCAAAAATATGGCACATGTGCAGCTATTTTCCCTGACAGGACCCATGACAGACATTGCTCATCAACTGCAGCACTCTTTGCCATTGAGATCTTATGTGGCTCCACATCTTCTATGGAATTGGACTCAAGAGGCCAAACTCAATGGACTATGGCTGTCATCAGAGGAGACTACACCAATTTACTATTCCAGAGTCAGAGAAATGAGCTGGCTGACCATCTTTTAGATGATTCACCGCAAATACCTCTCTTAAAAATAGCATCCTTGAGCAGTGTGAAGAAGAAGAGGCGAGAATGACCCCTGGATTGACAAGAGCCCGCGTGCGGCTGCGTCCTCACATGCAGGGCCTCTATCCTGGTGCCATGGCCACCATACCCAAGAGAAGGGCTGAAGAGGATGCCAGAGGAGACAAAGCCAAGGTGAAGGATGAGCCACAGAGAAGATCTGCAAGGTTATCTGTGGAACCTGCTCCTCCAAAGCCAGAGCCGAAGCCTAAAAAGGCCCCTGCAAAGAAGGAAGAGAAGGTACCCAAAGGGAAAATGGGGAAAGCTGATGCTGGCAAGGATGGGAATAAGTCTGCGGAAAATGGAGATGCCAAAAATGGATCAGGCACAGAAGCTGAAGGGGCTGGCGATGCCACGTGAAGTATGTGCATTTTTGATAACTGTGTACTTCTGGTGACTGTACAGTTTGAAATATGATTTTTTATCGAGTTTCATAAAAATGCAGAATTCTGTTTTACTTTTTTTTTTTTAAGCTATGTTGTTAGCTCCAGAACCCTTCATTGTTGTTTTGGGGGAAGGGCATACATATGTCATTAACAGAATATTCAGGAAGCTAGGTTGATATGGGGGAAAATATCTCTCCTTTCTAGTTTTGAGGAACTTCCTCTTGGTTCCCAGGAGAAGGGATTCCTTGAGGTTGACACACATTAGGCACCTTGGCACAGACGCCTTGTGGTGCGAAAAAACTAAAATTCATTTTTATGTCTTCTTCTCCCTCTGCCTTTACCATAGCTTTGACCCCCACGAGCCCAGAGACCTATTGGAAACTGACCCCAAGAAATGGTTCCCAGTATGTCAGGCAATCTGAACTTTACAGTGTCACCACTGAGATAGCATCCCTCAAAAGAATTTCTTTTTTAGCTTAATAACTGAGGTTAATAATTCTGCCATTTTCACTTCATTTCCTGAAAGTCAGGGTCAGCTTTTGGAAAAGTTGTTAAACAGTATGATACATGTGAAATGTCAACCCTCACTCTAAACCCTCCCTGTTCAGAGCTTCCAATGAAGACTTCGCTGGATTTTATAGTGGCTTTCTGACTTTGGAAGTCCACTGAAGAAGGGAGTGTGAAAGTTGTATACTGTTGTGTATATACATAGGAAGGACTGTCCATGTCCTTCCTGAAATACCACGATTGTTTATGAAAACTATCTTTTGTAAAGTTGGATGCTGTTTGGCTTGGAAAAAAAATTAACATTCTCTTAAGATTTGAATGATTTCAAGTACAAATTAGAACACTGAGATTCAAAGAAAATAAACAACTTCCCCCAAGGTAACACAGATGGTAGCTAACAAAACGAAAATTCCAACTGGGGATTCCTAACTACAGGTTACAGTAGGATGTCTGTGAACCCTGAAAAGACACAGCATATGATATTTATTGTGGCAATGGTGAATGGTGATAATGAGGCTGATTATTCTTAGCAAGATCACTGCTACCAGAGCAGGAATTCTGCACAGGGATGAATAGGTGGCTTCATCTGTGCTATGTGACTTGGAAACACATATAGGAAGTAAGTGGGAAGGTACACCCTCCCCTCCCATCTATACTGGTGCTTCACACCTCTCCAATATGAGAAAACAAAATCCCTGGCCATTCACGAAGGTGCTAATAGTGGTCCATGAGCTATGTTTAGTATTTTCAAAGCCTAATGGAAATATATTTACCTGCCATAAAACCACATAAGGTTCCCCCAAACCCCAACCATCTCATTATACAAATAAGCTGAATCCTGATCTTTATTGCATTTATTTTTTACTTATACTCAGGTCTTTAAGTCATAAAATGGGAAAACAAATTATTACTTAATACATGCAGTGTTTTGAGTAGATGGAAACTTCCAAAACACAAGGCCCGTAGGAAAAAAATAATAAAGAACACCTTTGTGTTACAAAGTTGGGAACCACTGGTTTAGTCCTTTGTTTGTTGTTCAAATACCCTTGGGAGGAGTAACACATGAAATTGTTGATTATACTTAAACTAAACCAACGGAGCATAAGGCACTAGGCTGGTTCTTATGGTGCTGCAGGGAATACACGTAAGTAGTAGGCATGGCCCCAAACTAGGGTGAATGGGTTTAATCAGATAATTCCCTCAAAATAGGTGAGAACAGAACAGGAGTAAGATCTCTAAGACCAAGGTCAGAGAGGTATGGAGGCAGAGAAAGAAGGGAAAGCTACCAAGAGAAGAGACAGGAAACTAGTGTTTGCCAAACACTTGCTATATGTATCTTTTCACTTCTTTTTTTAATTGAGATATAATTGCTATATAACATTAGTTTCAGGTATAAAATGCAATGATTCAATATTTATATATACTGCAAAATGGTCATCACAATAAATCTAGTTAACATCATTTAATTCTTCTAAAATCCCTGATATTATCCTCATAATATCTCTGTTTAACTATGTCTATTTTACAAAAGAGACAATTTTTTTTTTAAATAAAACTGAGACTCAGAGAGGTTCGAGAACTTGTCCACGATCACATTTTCGGCACTTAGTGTTGCCAGAGGTGAAATCCAAGCTGAATAGCACTATGTCATCAAGGAGTGACTCCTCTCTTCCGTGATGTATTGTGTTCCTCTGGGGGGTTAGAAGGGCAATGAAGAGACAGGAAGAATGACGATGAATGTGTTTCTGTCAGCCACAGCTTATTGCCAAAAGCAACGTCAGCCTATAGTTCTAAGTACTCAGATTGAGCATCAAGAAAAAAGTGGTATCTTTGCATTCGGTAGCTTTGAAAATATATTTTCAATGGGCAGGATTTCTTTTTTGATGGTGCAACTGAATTGGTTTAAAAAAATTAGTTGTTTTTTTTT
>LNAC01001981.1:47684-68678 GCA_002007465.1 Ailurus styani
CTGCTGTGAGCTCTTTGAAAGACAGTGCCATGTAACAGTGTCCCAATAACAACTCAGCAAATAAATACAAGACTTTTCAAAGAACCGACTCTTCAAATCTTTGATAACCCTAATAGTCAGGGAACATTTGGTAAAAGCAAATTTTAAGGAGCCAAAACAAATCATCCAGGTACAGAACATTGTGATGGTCAGACTTAATTTACAAATAGACTTTATAATACTTAGGGCTGGTTGGCAAAAATATGGCACATGTGCAGCTATTTTCCCTGACAGGACCCATGACAGACATTGCTCATCAACTGCAGCACTCTTTGCCATTGAGATCTTATGTGGCTCCACATCTTCTATGGAATTGGACTCAAGAGGCCAAACTCAATGGACTATGGCTGTCATCAGAGGAGACTACACCAATTTACTATTCCAGAGTCAGAGAAATGAGCTGGCTGACCATCTTTTAGATGATTCACCGCAAATACCTCTCTTAAAAATAGCATCCTTGAGCAGTGTGAAGAAGAAGAGGCGAGAATGACCCCTGGATTGACAAGAGCCCGCGTGCGGCTGCGTCCTCACATGCAGGGCCTCTATCCTGGTGCCATGGCCACCATACCCAAGAGAAGGGCTGAAGAGGATGCCAGAGGAGACAAAGCCAAGGTGAAGGATGAGCCACAGAGAAGATCTGCAAGGTTATCTGTGGAACCTGCTCCTCCAAAGCCAGAGCCGAAGCCTAAAAAGGCCCCTGCAAAGAAGGAAGAGAAGGTACCCAAAGGGAAAATGGGGAAAGCTGATGCTGGCAAGGATGGGAATAAGTCTGCGGAAAATGGAGATGCCAAAAATGGATCAGGCACAGAAGCTGAAGGGGCTGGCGATGCCACGTGAAGTATGTGCATTTTTGATAACTGTGTACTTCTGGTGACTGTACAGTTTGAAATATGATTTTTTATCGAGTTTCATAAAAATGCAGAATTCTGTTTTACTTTTTTTTTTTTAAGCTATGTTGTTAGCTCCAGAACCCTTCATTGTTGTTTTGGGGGAAGGGCATACATATGTCATTAACAGAATATTCAGGAAGCTAGGTTGATATGGGGGAAAATATCTCTCCTTTCTAGTTTTGAGGAACTTCCTCTTGGTTCCCAGGAGAAGGGATTCCTTGAGGTTGACACACATTAGGCACCTTGGCACAGACGCCTTGTGGTGCGAAAAAACTAAAATTCATTTTTATGTCTTCTTCTCCCTCTGCCTTTACCATAGCTTTGACCCCCACGAGCCCAGAGACCTATTGGAAACTGACCCCAAGAAATGGTTCCCAGTATGTCAGGCAATCTGAACTTTACAGTGTCACCACTGAGATAGCATCCCTCAAAAGAATTTCTTTTTTAGCTTAATAACTGAGGTTAATAATTCTGCCATTTTCACTTCATTTCCTGAAAGTCAGGGTCAGCTTTTGGAAAAGTTGTTAAACAGTATGATACATGTGAAATGTCAACCCTCACTCTAAACCCTCCCTGTTCAGAGCTTCCAATGAAGACTTCGCTGGATTTTATAGTGGCTTTCTGACTTTGGAAGTCCACTGAAGAAGGGAGTGTGAAAGTTGTATACTGTTGTGTATATACATAGGAAGGACTGTCCATGTCCTTCCTGAAATACCACGATTGTTTATGAAAACTATCTTTTGTAAAGTTGGATGCTGTTTGGCTTGGAAAAAAAATTAACATTCTCTTAAGATTTGAATGATTTCAAGTACAAATTAGAACACTGAGATTCAAAGAAAATAAACAACTTCCCCCAAGGTAACACAGATGGTAGCTAACAAAACGAAAATTCCAACTGGGGATTCCTAACTACAGGTTACAGTAGGATGTCTGTGAACCCTGAAAAGACACAGCATATGATATTTATTGTGGCAATGGTGAATGGTGATAATGAGGCTGATTATTCTTAGCAAGATCACTGCTACCAGAGCAGGAATTCTGCACAGGGATGAATAGGTGGCTTCATCTGTGCTATGTGACTTGGAAACACATATAGGAAGTAAGTGGGAAGGTACACCCTCCCCTCCCATCTATACTGGTGCTTCACACCTCTCCAATATGAGAAAACAAAATCCCTGGCCATTCACGAAGGTGCTAATAGTGGTCCATGAGCTATGTTTAGTATTTTCAAAGCCTAATGGAAATATATTTACCTGCCATAAAACCACATAAGGTTCCCCCAAACCCCAACCATCTCATTATACAAATAAGCTGAATCCTGATCTTTATTGCATTTATTTTTTACTTATACTCAGGTCTTTAAGTCATAAAATGGGAAAACAAATTATTACTTAATACATGCAGTGTTTTGAGTAGATGGAAACTTCCAAAACACAAGGCCCGTAGGAAAAAAATAATAAAGAACACCTTTGTGTTACAAAGTTGGGAACCACTGGTTTAGTCCTTTGTTTGTTGTTCAAATACCCTTGGGAGGAGTAACACATGAAATTGTTGATTATACTTAAACTAAACCAACGGAGCATAAGGCACTAGGCTGGTTCTTATGGTGCTGCAGGGAATACACGTAAGTAGTAGGCATGGCCCCAAACTAGGGTGAATGGGTTTAATCAGATAATTCCCTCAAAATAGGTGAGAACAGAACAGGAGTAAGATCTCTAAGACCAAGGTCAGAGAGGTATGGAGGCAGAGAAAGAAGGGAAAGCTACCAAGAGAAGAGACAGGAAACTAGTGTTTGCCAAACACTTGCTATATGTATCTTTTCACTTCTTTTTTTAATTGAGATATAATTGCTATATAACATTAGTTTCAGGTATAAAATGCAATGATTCAATATTTATATATACTGCAAAATGGTCATCACAATAAATCTAGTTAACATCATTTAATTCTTCTAAAATCCCTGATATTATCCTCATAATATCTCTGTTTAACTATGTCTATTTTACAAAAGAGACAATTTTTTTTTTAAATAAAACTGAGACTCAGAGAGGTTCGAGAACTTGTCCACGATCACATTTTCGGCACTTAGTGTTGCCAGAGGTGAAATCCAAGCTGAATAGCACTATGTCATCAAGGAGTGACTCCTCTCTTCCGTGATGTATTGTGTTCCTCTGGGGGGTTAGAAGGGCAATGAAGAGACAGGAAGAATGACGATGAATGTGTTTCTGTCAGCCACAGCTTATTGCCAAAAGCAACGTCAGCCTATAGTTCTAAGTACTCAGATTGAGCATCAAGAAAAAAGTGGTATCTTTGCATTCGGTAGCTTTGAAAATATATTTTCAATGGGCAGGATTTCTTTTTTGATGGTGCAACTGAATTGGTTTAAAAAAATTAGTTGTTTTTTTTTTCAACAGCTGCACAAATGCCACAGGGAAATACTGGAAAATACCCACAGGTTATTAGGCCAAATTGATGAGGTGTAGCTCTTCTATGCTCTAATACACTAACATGTGGGAAAAAAATATGTGAAGGCATTAATTCCCTTTCTTCCAGGCAAAGATTTTACAAAGGGATCTTCCCAATACATGACAGTCTCTCCTCTGGGTTTACCAATCACTGGTAGGACAACCCAATTTCCTCTTGGATTCACCAGAGTCCTTACAATGGCCCACAAGCTCCTATATCATCTGAGTTACCTCTGTGATTTCGTCTCCTTCTTGTTCATTCTTGCTGTTCTGCAAACATAGCAAGTGTTTTCTTGTCTTAGGTTAACACTGGTTATTGCCTCTGACTGGAACATTCTTCTGTAGACACCTCCAAAGCCTCCTTTAAGCCTCTGCGGGAAACTTTCATCTTCTCAATAAGCCCTACTTTGACCAGACCATTTAAAGCTGCATCACAGACCCAAGTTCTACACTATTCCATTTTTTTTAATTCTATGGCATTCTTTTAAAAATATAACTTACTTATTTTTTTATTAAGTTTATTGTTTATTTTCTATTTCCTACTAGAATATTACACCACAAAGTCCTAGTGTCCAATAATATAATAAACAAATAATAAAAATCTGTTGAATGGATGAATGAATGAATGAATGAATGAATTCTGTGTATACACAAGGCCACAGGGGAGAGATATATATCACGGTTTCAAGAATTTTCCTCCTTATCCCACCCTAGAACATAACAACAGCTTCCACCCCTTAAACTACACCACTAGTTTCGAAGACGAAAAAAGAGCTCCCTGTCAAAAAAGAGAAAACATCTCTATGGATGCACCATTTTATAGCACTATAATCCCCACTTTAATTTCTACTTACTACTTTGCCTGCTATGTCTCCAGTCCTTTATCCATTATGCCAAAATTGCCTTGGGGTATAAATGTTCATGATTTTCAAGTGAGTCTCCCTCCTACCTCTTTTCCACTAGGCACAGTGCTCTAGGCTCCACACCCTAGCTCTGACACCAACTCTGACCTGGAACCTCACTTTGTACCCCATCTCCTGAGCACCTGATTTTTTGGCTCTTCCTAAGAGACTATGGCTTGGACAGTCCGAGTCCTGACTCTTCCCATTACTCTCCATGGGTTCTGGCCCTTTGGTGGTCATTTGGCTGGATCAGAACCATAGTCCTTCTCTACCTCCCACCTACCCATCCCCACCCTCATCAAAGGCTAGGCACTTCAGTCATCTCTGTGGCTAAAATCTAAAGGAGGACTCACTGCAATGAGATGTGACCAGGTGCTGTTTTTTAAGGGTCCTATTTCTATTTTCTTTACTATTTGAGCTAGAGGTATTCTGCTATGCTCCTTACTACCTTGCTTATCCTGCATTTCTAGGGATGCTGGGTAACCACCGCTGGTTTTGTGTTTATCTCTTCACATTATTAGTAAATGGAAGATAAAGGAAGTGTCCACATTAGGGTTTTGAGGCAGCTGATAGAATAGTGCATTTATTAGATTGCAAATATTTTTAAGAGTTTCCATCACTGCCTCTCTTGAGATCAAGAATTTAATCCTTTTAATGGCTAGATAAACATACTCTGAAAGGGAAAAAAGAGAATGGCTAAGTCTTATTTCCAACATTTATTAAATTACTTGCTCCTGATCTCATTTATGTTGTTCCTTTCTTATTTATTTCAGGGTCTGGGCCAAATGCTTGTGTAAATTTATTCCTAAAAACATCTGGATTTTTTTTTTTTTGCATATCGTTTTTAGTTAAATTTGCTTGTCTAGTAGTCTTCAGCAGAAAATTCTAAGAATTATCCTAGTATGGACATTTGCGCATACAGACACTAGAATTCATTCTCAGCACATGGTCAGCGGACTTTTCTTTAACAGGCTGTCTTCTTCCCTCCCCTGCTTCCAAAATTAGGGTGTCTGGAGAATGTGAAACAAAATTATACAAAGGCGTGACCTCCGGCCTTGCTTCTGTCTCTTTGACTGTGAAGTACCCAAGAGGGAAAGTGTTGAATTTGGCCTCACTTCACATGGCATTAACTGTAATTCTTTGTGAATTGTGGTGACATCATGGTATACTTTGACATCACTGCTCAGACTCCCTTCTGCTGCTGGGCATACAATACACAGTTTTTGTTCAAACACAAGAGTCCTTTGTAGAGAAGAAAAGATAGCAGCTGGTCTTCTGCCCTGGTACAAATGTGGATCTTACTGGAATGTGTCTGTTCAGTAAGTCACCACAAAGTAACCATTCTGCTATGATGGTTAGAACTCACTCATACACATGTCTCTGGAAAATGCTGGGAAATTTTACATCTAAAGAGTTCCAAATTTCAGATGTGGCCATAATTCAGCAAAACTCTGCGTACAATAAAGCTCTCATTTGCATGTTTGGATATGTTATCTGAAGTCAATATTCCCAAAGCAGTAGTATGCTGTTTGCATGTGCTTGTTACTAATAGAAGTGAAGAGAAAGGAAAGGTAAAGAGAGAGAGTTACCTTTTCCCCCAAATAGTTCTGCTCCATTGTAATTTTCCAAGCATCTCCTGTCCCCAGCCAGAAGGGCCTCCACCATTCCTTGGCTCTCAAATCAATTCCTGGTTACTTCCCAAAATATATTACATTATACTAATTGAAGCTTCTGGATGGTGCTATTAGTATTCTGATTCGAAGTCAGTCAAAAATGTCCTCAACTGATATATTTATTTCCTTTTCTTTTCCTGGGTTTTCCACTGCCATTTCTGTCCTAGAGGAAAGCCTGATAAAACTGATCAGAACAGAATTTACATAAAAACATCATCTGTTAGCTACCTCCAAACTTCTGTCCCATATGGCTGTAATACATGCACAGGGCAGAAAATGTTCAGATCAGCTTAAGAAACTAAAGGTGGTGAAACTAAGATTATTCCCAGAGGAATAAGTCATATCACAAGGTATTTGGATGGGATAGCAAACGTCTTTTACTGAAAAAAAAAAAAAAAAAGAGTTTTGTACTCTCTCATGGAACAAAGAGAGCCATGACACGATCCTCAGTATTCCCACAAGGCTTAGAGTTGTTAAAAGTATTTGTTCCCCCTTGAGAAATTTTACACTGAAGACCAACAGGACCATAGTGCCCCATCTCAGTCTTTTATCTCTGGCCATTTCTTACATTGGAACATCATTACTTATACCAAGAATCTACATGTTGAACAGCCCTAAGCCATGAGAGGGGCAGCATGACATCAGAGGGGGAACAAATGACTCAACCTGGATGTGATGATTTATTACCTTTGCCTGAATATATCACATATCCATAATATGAGAGTCAGTTCTCTCATGACTTATAAGAGGATAATGAGATCGACTTTATATACTTGTTGTAAAGATCTCATGTGATAGCTCACATAGAAAGATCTACAGGGCCTACCATGTAACTACCCTGGAATTTGGGGGACAATTCTATTCTCAAATTTTCTATTTTATAGTCCCCATAGTTATTGGGCCACGTGTGCTGATTTCCTTGGGGGGTACATGCGGTCATCGTGCAAACGTGAAGATGTGTCTAAGTTGTAAAGAGTGCCTTTGTTGATCGGAGCACCTGCAGCCTGGTTGTCTCACTGCTCTAGGTTCAGAGTCAAGTTGGTAAAAGCTCTGGTCCATTTTAGTTTCTCTGGGTTTGACAAGAGCAAATATAAAGTAAGATCATGACCCCAATCCTATGGAAGATATAGTATCTCCTTTAGAAGGCAGATCAGATGGAGCTTCATTGATTTTTTTTTTTTTTTAAACTTCCCTCTACCTTGTGAAAGTAGCCAGTGAAATAGCAGTAAGTTGGGGGAATGAGAACTGGGATTTCTTAAGGATTCTGTTAGAAATGTAAAGAGCCCCTCTGGAATTGCTCTGGAGTAGTAAGTCATGTCCTCTGCAGCCCACTCAAATGAGAGGAGAATGCTCAGGATTCTTAAAATATCCTTGCTTAGCTCTCCACTTCTAGACCACTAATCTGGTTAATTCGGGGCCACTTTCAAATACGGATAAGAGAAGAATAATTGCTAAATGTATTTGTCAACACAAGAGAGATTTCTCAAGTTCAGTCCTCTAAACTCTGAAGTCTGAGGGAAAATACATTTTCAGGAGCTAGAGCAAGAGTTTGGGGTCCTGTTTTCTCTACGGGAGCCTGTACCCATATGAATGTGTTAATATGACAGCTGAATATAATGAAAGAAAGTGAGTACTCAGCACATTCAATTGGTATAAGAAATATTCAAAATCTATTTATTTTAATGGGGAACAAACCTTGAATATGAATGTGCAAGCCAAAACAAATATTTTTTTTATAAAGGAAAAGTAGCCTGCTTGAAACTGGGAATTTGAAGTGTTTCTTAATCAGAATTAGCCATAAACCAATAAAATAGCAGTCATAAAGTCCTAAGAGAAGCATGGACTTGCTGATTTTTAATGGGCCCCAGATTTCCTGAGTCTAATGGAAGGTTAGCTGCTGGACGTGGTGACTAGATTGGGCGGGAAGAAGATTGATGGTTATGCGCTTGGCTACCCTTTCAAACTCTAGGCTTGCGAATTCATGAAAGCCAGTTGCATTTTGCTGAGTCATTACAGTGTTGACTGTGGCAAAAATAAACTGCCCTTTCTTTCATTTTAGACAAAAACAAATTCACTCAAAGTTTCCGAGATAAAAAGAAATGACTGCATACATTTTTCCCATTAAGAAAGATTAAGAAAATTCTGCTGGCCACCCACTCGCATTCATAAAAATGAACTCTTCTTTCCTATAATAGTCCTAGTTTAAAATCAGCTGACACTATAAATTTCAAATCTGACAGAATTCAACACTCAGCCTATGTCTAATTCGAGAAACTTAAATTCACATTTAAATTTAGAAATATTTTAAAATCCAAGTTTTTGGGATAGCTATAATTGGTTTTTAGTCAGTTTTCTAAAATTGCCTAAAAAAGAGCACAGAAAGCTTATCTATGTGCTATCATCTAACTTCTCTAAAGATACCCAATTATCTGGGTCAGGGCCCTCACCATATTCCTTCCTGGTCCCCCACGGGTAAAGAAGAACAGAACTTTTCATAGCTCATGCAACAATCATAATTTGGCTACACTAAACCAAGTAACATTTCTTCTGCGTATATTATGTGTAAGTCCTATAAACTTTGGATAATGGGTTTATATTTTTAAAATATGCAATGTGTCCTTATCAATACATCTGTGTGAATCTAAAATGGAAAAGTCACCAATTCTGCAAGGCTGGATCTACCCAATAACCACATTTGCTAGAAAAACACTATTTAACCTCCGATTTTAAGGTTTTCAAGTGCTGTCATGTCGAATGGATTCTTTGCATGGTTTTGACCTCATGCCATTTTCTACATTAAAATTCCGCTTTTATTAAACTATTTCTCTGTAGGTGCAGGCCTGTTACAAGGAATCACTTACAGGGATATCTATCAAAGAGTAGATGAACACATTTGTTAGAACCAGCATGATAATTTTTACGATTATGGTGCTGCCCAGAACACATGGGCACTGAGTTCTCGGATGATTTGTAATCTCAATTTTTAAATTCCTTCTGATGAAGTTGTCAAGGGATTTCCTTTGTTGCTTGCCTCAGCAAGCTGTGGTCTTCCCAGCTAAGGTCCGTGAAGCCTCCTGTTTTGTGGCTAGTGAATGGCAATTGCCTCAGAGTTGACAGGAAGGTAGAAAAATAAACACTGCCAGCCACGATTATTCTTGAAGAGTGGGAAATTATACTAAGAAATTGTAGACTATGCCAGAGGACACTTCTCACTTATCAAATCCAACGTCAAGAAGAGACAACAATAACTCACTAGTGAAGAGGGAAAGAATCACGATTCTCAGGAACATCTACTGTGGGCCAGGTGCTGTCTGGTGTCTTGCTGAGTTCATGAAGCCTGACATAAACTGACTGCACAGGTGACAAACCTGAGCAACTTCCTTGGTCCTTCCCTTCCTTTTCCTGTCTAGAAAATGGCAGACTTGGCATTCCGACCACTCTCTAATACATCATTCCTCTTACACTGGGTCACCTACTATACCAGGGGCCTTTTAAGTCAACAGTGTGTATACTCAGAGGAGTAGGGAAGCACCACACATCTGTACCAGCTGCTTCTATGAGGACGCACTGCTTTAAGACACAGTTGTTCAGGGAATGGCTTTACCGCTCTGCTTCAAAACCTAGCCTACCATGCATCAACGTTCACACAGTTTGTTTTTTAGCCCCAGCTTAGGGCATTCAAAAGGGGAGGATGCTTCCAAAGGGCAGTCTCTAGGGAGACAAAAACTTGCAAAAAAGATTCCAAGACTTTTCCACTAGTATGAAAATAAGCCCCTCTGTAAATTTATTTTCAATGCTTGCCTGTAGCTTGGCTTTGGTACTAAGTCGGCTATTACCTTAAACAGAGGGGAAAACATCTCCAGTAGCAGTTGGCAAGACAAAGGGGAAGGGAGGAGTTGGGGGGAGGGAGGAGGGAGAGAATGGAAAGAAACTGAATGCAGTCCAAACACAGCTCACATCTGGGCGGCTTAACCCGGGAGAGACCTCCCCAGCTCTGCCAGTGGCCAGTGAGCATGACCTGCAGGTGAACTTTGGAATTGTACCACACAGTGTCAGGAAGAGGAAGACCCAGGGTGACATCCTGCCAATTTTGTGGCACGCTGACGTGAACACCCTGTTCACACACATGGCACCTGCCTCTGCTTCCCCCACCGGCCTGGGGTCAGAGGCCAGTCCGTGAGGCAAGAAGGACGTGGTCCAGTATCAAAGTGCCTTTACATGCAGCCCTGACCTTCTTTGTCAGAGGCAAAATACAAACATTTGGAAACCACGTGAACAGTGTGTTTTCATATTAGTTTTTATTTGAGAACCTCACAGAATTCCAGAAAGTGGGAGCATCGACAGCTTTAGCTCCAGAAATGCTTAGGATTCCTGTCACAGGGGAACTGCAAGGACAAAATGAGGACCACCGGAAGTGTTAGCTGGGTGGGAAGCTGGCATCCTGCTTGTGCTTCTGAAAGAGCAGTCGTGTCTCTGGGCCCGAACCAAAAGCTGTCTACCCCATTTCTGGAAGAGTGTCCTAAAGTGAGGGCAGAATCTGCTGTTGAATGTGAATGTATCATGCATTGCTTCAAAGTGTGTATAGAGTCAAGGTTACATTCCGGGACCAAGTGCTTATCTGATAGTTCCACAAGTCCCACTTCTCTGTGGTGGGATTAGAACTTTCTTTTAGGCATCACTGCTTTCTCTACTACAATGCTAGCCATTGGGTCTCATTAGATCTTAAGAAAATGGCTCCATTTTATAAACGGCATTTAAATTGTGGACGTGGACTCAGCCTGCCAAATGTGTACATGCTATCATAAATCACCCCCCACACACACACACACACATAGCAGCCTGCTGTTCTCTGAAACACCTCATTGGTATGCAAAGAGGCACAACTATACTTCTCTTTCTTTCCTGCAGACTGAGGCAGAGGGAGAAAAGGTAGGGAAGAACACAGGCTCCAGGAATTCCGTGCCCAAAACTTTTGTAAATTGCTTCCCAGAAGCTGAAGGAGTATCAGGGCCATAATCTCCATCACAAAGAGCAAGTCCTTCACTCAGCAGCCTGTATGGGGGTGTATTGTCCTAGCTGTTGGAGGGTAAACAGCCAAAAAGTCACAGCTATGCTTTAGAGAGCTTTGTAAGCTACAAGTATGTGTATAAGAGGAGTAGGCAGATCTGGTGAGAATGAACAATGGTACAGCTGCTGTGGAAAGCAGTATGAAGATTCCCCAATAAATGGAACATAGAATTACCATGTGAGCTAACAGTTCCAGGTCTAGATATACATCTAAGAGAACAGAAAGCTAGGACTTGAACAGATATTTGTAGGTCCCTGTTTCTAGCAGCATCATTCCCATCCAAGTACCCATTAGCAGATGAATGGATAAACCAAATGTGGTCTATATTGTTAAATTAATTAAACAATGAGGCCATTAGACTCTTAATGCCATGGCAGCCTACATATGCAAATCCAAATCTAATCCTATATATGCCTCGAGGATACAAAATCAACACAGTAAGGATAATCAATCACTAACAGCCAACTAGGCTTTAAGTTCTAGCCAATCAAATAATTTCCTTTCTTTGTTTCTGTATTTGCTTTAAATAAGCTTCTCCCCTGGCTCCTGTGGGTGAGTGCTCTCAGTTATGTCCAATGTGATGCTGCCTGATTCTAATTGATAAATGCCTAAACAAACTCAGTATTTTTAATATCCCTCAGTTTATCTTTTTTAAACAGTTCATACTATGGAATATAATTCTAGCTATAAAAAGGAAGGAAAATCTCATACATGATACAACAGGGATAAACCCTGAAGACTCTCTGCTAAGTGAAATAAAAAAACAGTATTACAAATATTGTATAATTTCTGTTATATGAGGTACCCAGAATAGTCAAACTCATAGAGACAGAAAGTGGAAAGATAGTTACCAGGGGCTGAGAGGAGGGGGAAGGGGGAATCACTATTCAATGGGTATAGACTTTCAGCTGGAGAAGATAAAAATATTCAGGGGGTGGATGGCGGCAACCACTATAGAGCCAGTGAACTTGAACTATGTACTTAATGCCAGTGAACTTGAACTATGTACTTAATGCCAGTGAACTTGAACTGTAAACCTAAGAATGGTTGAAGTGCTAAATTTTGTAATAAGTTTATTTTACCACAGACACACACACACACACATATGAAGTAGAAAAGCTACAGGCACAAATAATTAATACAGAGATGGAACCAAGTAAAGAAATACATGCATATAAGTAAATATGTACTATGATGTTTGCTTGTAGTTATTGAGAACACAACTTGGTAGTGACGTCACTACTGTAATACCAGCTGGTCCTGCTGGCATTCTTCTATGTGGATGTGGACACAACCCCATGTGTTGGCACACCTTGTTCTTTCATTGAGCAGGCTTTATATGGACCCTACCAT
Source organism: Ailurus styani (assembly GCA_002007465.1). Taxonomy (NCBI): domain Eukaryota; kingdom Metazoa; phylum Chordata; class Mammalia; order Carnivora; family Ailuridae; genus Ailurus; species Ailurus styani. The sequence goes on from LNAC01001981.1 coordinate 60,075, forward strand.
ACTACACTGTTCAGTACAGAATAGTATAGGGTAGTAAAATATAGTATAGTATAGCATAGTGCAGTAGAGTGTAGTACAGAACAGTGTAGTGTAGTATAGTTGGGTGTAATGTAGTATAGTGGGGTGTAATGTAATGCAGTATGGTAGAGTGTAGTGTAGTAAAAAGTATAGGGTAGTATAGTGTAGTATAGGGTAGTATAGTATAGTGATGGGACAGTATAGTATACTATAGTATAGAACAGCATATGTAGTACAGTATAGCATGTAGGATAGTGTCATATAGGATAGGGCAGTATAGTGCAGTACAGCATATATAGTATAGTAGAGTATAATGTAATATAATATAGTGTAGTATAGGTTAGGATAGTGTGGTGTAGGGTAGTATAGGATAGTATAACATAGTGCAGTATAAGTAGTATAGTATAGCGTAGTATAGTGGAATATAGTATAGAGTATAGAGCAGTATAGTATGGTATAGTGGAATCGCGCTGGAGCCAGATGCATCTGAATTTGAATGCAAACTCTGTTACTTATTAGCTGCATGACCTTGTCCATGTTCTCACATCTCTCGATGTCTTGGTTTCTTTTGTTATACAGTTCCAATCACACCTCTAAAAGCTGTTATGAGAATTCATTATAAGAATGTAAAGCTCTTAAAGTTGACCAAAGGGAGAAGCTCTTACTACCATTAATTATAATGACCAATATGGCTGTGGAGCTGAAGACATGAAAAAGGCAAGAAAGTAGATGCTAACGTGTGTTTTAAAAAATTATTCTCTGCTATTCCTTAAAACTCAAAAATGGAGCTCTCATTTTACATAAAAGTATTATTCCTCATTATTCGAGTGACTTAATTTGCCCCCAAAGAAGTTGCCCACTGGTCTAAGATAAAGAAGGATGATGGGATTATTCAGACAGTAGGTATCAAAAACTCAGAGAGAATTCACCACCATGAACACATTTGTTGTGCCCTTGGTCTGCTGCCTAGTCCTGCTGTTCCTCAATGTCTGACTTACTTATCTCCATGTGTCAAACACCCCTCTAGGAGGAAGAAAAGTTTCAACAGACTAGATATAATAACAGATTCCCTATAGGAACATACTCCTTTATCAATACAGACAACTAAGAATTGTCCGTCTCTATTTGTTTGGATGGGAGAATAAAAGGTCTTATGGACTAGCTTTGGGGTACAGATGGGACCCGTTTCTCATCAGCCTGGGACGGGTTGATGGAGGAGGTGAGATGTGAGCTGTGAACTAAGGAATGGCAGGAACCCTTTGGAACAATAAAGGCAAGCTGCCAAGTCCCCCTACCCCCCCAAATCGGAAGCAGACTAGAAGGCTGGCCTGGGGCTTGAAGCCAGGTGGGTCCTGATTCTAGGGCTGGTATTGTGCTAGACACATTCCTCCAGGCTGCACACCAGAAACTTCTTCCTTAAAGCCCCACAGAAGTCTTGCTGGAATCCATTAAAACATTGTTTGAACCCTGGTGAACTTTTGGCTGAAGAAGAGAGGAGGCTCATGTTTGCAGCAGAAGGTTCATCTTGTCCTAGTACAAAAAAAATTTTAGTATGAACCAAGGCAGAGGTTTTCCATGGCTTGTCTATCAGTATTAACTTCTGAGCATTTCCAGCCCATCAGATTCACCCACTAAAGGATGAAAGATGTATCTCGCTGTCCGGGGAAAAGAACAACTCGGGGGGTACCTACTTTCTCATAGACAGCAGGCAGTGGCAAAATCATATCCATTTATTAACCAGGAAGAACTTTTTTTTTTTTTTAATGCATGAGCCCACACTCTCGTACCCTGTTAGAATTACTAATAGTCATGGAAGATGGTAGAACTTTAATGCAATTTGCAGAACTATTGCCTTAAGAAATTATTTCTTATTAGGGGAAAAGATCTGGGATATTTGTCAGACTGAATCTCTACACAACTAAAGTTCTAGAATTTTGAGAGTTCTAAGAGCCTTTGTCAATACTTTTACTATATCTCAGAGAAGCTTCACACTCTCAATAAAATCTACTTTTATGTAGCTAGAATCCCTGATTTAGAAATATACAAGCAAATAAAAATTTATAAAACTGTCACCATATCCACAGTCATATATAGATAGCAACCCTGAGAAATCCTTAATGGCCACAATTGTACTAGCTGTTCCATCCCCTAGCCATGGCTAATCAGTTCAATAATAGAGACACTTGGACTAGACCAGATTGCCTTCTCTGGGACTTAAAAAGTGACTGGAACAGAGAAAGACAGAAATCTTCCTGCAGATCTATGTACATCTGCCTTAGTTCCTATGCTTCTTGGACTCTGGCCCTTTGGCTTGTCCTTTAATTCTAATCCCTCAGAAACTGTTCTTCTAAATAAATATTTGATATTCCTATCACTGATCTTATACTTTCAATAATCTCCCCTTTTGAATTTTGATGAATACATTTCTATTTCTTGTAACCAAAAGAACTTGAACAGGAAGATACATATTTTGCTAGGAGGGGGGTATTTATTTTCCTACCCTGAAACTAAGTATATAGAAGGAAACTCTGTTAAAAGTCTATTCCTAGCACTTTTAGAAGGGGAGAGAAAAAAAAAATCAAAGGAGTTAAAGGTTTTGAGAAATCCCATAGAAAATAAATGGAAGGGAAGGAAAATAATGTCAAAGGAAACCAATAGTAAATTTACAATATTCTGGATTTCAAAAGCAGTAGGCTTTTAAAGATAATATAAGGCTGGAATCAAGGGGAAGAAAGATAACATAAGATATATAATTTCAAGAATTGGAAATTTCATTTTTTCCTTTTAAAACAACCATTGGCACTTATCTTAAGGTTTTAAAAAACTTGAGTAGGACTGTAGAATCACAGACCTATACCCTTGAAACAAATAATACATTATATGTTAATTAAAAAAAAAAAAAAACCGAGAAGGCGCTTCTTACCTGATACTCAAATGTTGTTTTTTAAAGACTTTAATGCGGGCGCCTGGGTGGCTCAGTGGGTTAAAGCCTCTGCCTTCGGCTCAGGTCATGATCTCAGGGTCCTGGGATTGAGGCCCGCATCGGGCTCTCTGCTCAGCAGGGAGACTGCTTCCTCCTCCCTCTCTGCCTGCCTGTCTGCCTACTTGTGATCTCTCTCTCTCTCTGTCAAATAAATAAAAATTAAAAAAAAATCTTTAAAGACTTTAATGTGACCTCAAATCAACTTAGAATAAATTTTCACAACAGTTCCTTTTATCCAAGAGGATGGCTATATGCATTAGTGCCTGAGCTTTCCTTAGCTCGAGGACAAAATCAGAGTAGAAGAGGCCTAGCTTCTACTTCAGTGCTAACCAAGCCTATTTCTGACAGAGGCTGGAAAAGCAGTGGTCCATAGGGCCCCAGATTTTTGGCATCTAGTTTTATATTCTCATAGGCCTATAATTCAGGAAGGGTTACTTGGGAGGGAGCTATGATTCTGCAAGATGGTATGATAAAATGCAAAGTCCAAGTTTTAAAATCTGACACGTTGGTGTTCAAATCCTAACTCAGCCACTCACAAGCTATATGACCTTAGGCAAGCAAATCAACCCGTTGGGATACAGATAGTATTCATGTGAGGTTTAAATGATAAGTCAAGTACTTGGCACAGTGTCTGGCGTTCATGCTCAGTATATGAGGTGGATTATTTTCTTATTCTGACAATTACCACGATGATGATGTTAATTCCTTCCCCTTGCCCTTAAAAATATTGAGCCTATGTATCCTTTGGGGAAGGGTCAGAGATACAGATAGCTGCAAAGTCCAGTCTATGCAGGTAGCAAAGGGGGCTCAGGAGTTTCCACACCATCTCAAGGCTGCCGCAACTCTTCAACTTTATCAAACGGTTGCCATGTCGTGGTACAGACCAAATGTTGCAGATCCGATTTTTTAAAGGCTATGTTGTGAATCTTGAAGTTTTAGTGGGACTATATTTGCATACTGGCAACTAATTCAAATTTTTACAAAACCACACTGCGTGCACTGAATAAAAGTTGTCAGTGGGGGGTGTTTTTGGCTGGAGGATTGCTAGCTCACAACCTCTACTTTAGAGCTACGGAAATCATCTGGGGAGAAAACTAAAACTATATTCCAAATTATAGAGAGAAACCTGGAGACTGCTTGGGGAAATACCAGGCTAGACTTACTTAGCCCCGATGAAACCATTCTCCATACACACTGCCTAAGAAAGCATGTTTTAAAGGAGCATAAAAATGTTTCCTGGATAAAAAATAAATAAATGAAAGCCTGTGCATGAAGAGACTCGGTGTTCCTCTGATCTGGTGGGATCCTACTCCCGTCCAAACACTCAGCCCTTCAGGCCGAGCTGCATAAGCCTGTGTTCAGACATGCATGGGGGACAGAAAGGGCAGGTGCCTGAAGAGCTGTGCCTGAGTCCCCAGTCCCCACTGAGTATGTCTTTGCCTTAACAAGCCAAATTGTATCCTTTTCCCAAGCAAAGCATGTCCTTGCAATGGCTACTCATAAAAAGGAAGAGAAGAAAAAATTCCATCCCTCGCTAGGTCACATAAAAATCTAGAGTGGAAATGGCTGCACAGAGATTGTATCGTATTACTCAGTAAAAAACCGTTGCCTGAATGGGAGACTCAATGGGGAGAATCAAATGACCAAGTCATTCTGTCAACCAACAGGAATACCGAAGTTTCCGCCTTGGACGCGGAGACTTACCCAATGGGAAGAACGTCTCCCCACCAGGAGAACCTAGGGGACAGACAGGAGGACAGCCGTCAAGTATGCAGTAGGTGACAGCTTGGCAAGATGATACACTGGCTATATTCTTTCATTTTAATGTCACTTTGGTCCCTTCTTCCCAAGCCTCCCTCACCCCCTGACACTCTTTCCCTAAAATACTTGTTTGTTTCTTGAAATCCCCTGTAACTCTGCTGGCTAGGAAACTAAAGTCATATTCAGATTTAATCCTAAACCTAGGTGCACGTGGGATTAGCCAGTCTCCAGGCCTTGGCCACGGTGTGATCCCTCCAGCCTGCAGGTGCCAAAGGTTTGCACTTGGCATTTCTGCAGGAATGGAAGCCGTGTGTGTGTGTGTGTGCGCGCGCATGCACGCGCACGCGTGTGTGAAGTTTTTTAGAATGTTTATTGTTGGCAAGGTTTTCCACTTGTATTTTCTTTTATAGTACAACTATTTTTATGTGAATGGAATGTTCTGTGATAATTTGGCCACAAGGGAGGGAAACTTAGCTTAGGGACTGACACGCACTCAGTAATGGTAAAAGAGACTAACCCAATGAATCCTCCAAATCAAAAGAATCCTTTAAACTCTAAAGGGTCTTAAAATCACACGTACAAAAAGCACTTGCCCTCAGTACAGACTAAAGAGAACACCTCCAAGTTTGAATTTGGGCTCCCCCACTTATTGTTCAGAGACCTTGGGTAAGTCACCTGCCTGGTCTGAGGCTCAGTGTCTTCAGAAACAGAATGAGGAGATTCAGCTGGTGATCCCCAAGGTTCTTTCAAAGCCACTGGTTCAAAATACTTCCCAAGGCCTCTGAATTTGTCTTGGCCTCTGTGTTCTATTAACCACACCGATCATTTCTTGCCTTTCTGTCTAGATTTCTCAGATTCTTAAGTGTTCCCTTGGGTCACAAATAGGCATCCCAAAGCAAAAACACTTTGTACCTTCTTGATTTGAGCTCCTCAAGGCAGTCTAACAAAAAAAAAGCAATAGAAAGGACAGGTGGGGTATATTACACTAATTTTAGGTGCCTGGGTGGATTTTCCTGATACTGGCAAGAAGCCCTTCCTAGGAGTGTTCCAGGAGGGTCATTGGCAACCATGAGTACGTTAAAACGTGGGTAAAATTATGTTCATGCCTCAAAATCTGGAAGGTATCTGATGCTTTAAGTTGTTTTTATTAAGGATTTTGACAATTAACATAGCTACAACATTTTAAAAAATTATACCTTTTCTTGATATTTCCTTGGAAATATGCCAATCAGCCAGTGCATAATTACTCGCTAATTACCTTTCATATTTGGATTTGATTTTTAACATTTTTAAACAGTTATAGGAAGGGTCTTCAGATGCCCAGTTTCAAAAAGGCTTCCTGAATTTTACTGTACTATTCTAATTTAACTTTTTTTTTTAAACCTAAGACAAAGTTTCTAATCTTTTCAATTTCTCATATGCTTAAACCTTGCATTTTAAGTTTCTGGGAAAATCAGCATTTTATGACCCCAAACTTAACTATATTAATTATGGAGAGAATTGAACTAATTAACACTAAGTCTGAAGATCATCTAACTAAAATGTGGACATCCTGTAGAAAAAAACAATCTCCAGATCTGTTTTCTAACATACACTGGGGAAAGAAACTACATCACACTGGAATCCTGATTGATATTTATGGCCTTTGGAAACCTTGCATTTTGTGAGTTTAATCCCAGGAAGGATCTAAGGGCTTCGGCAATGGGAGTTCATCCAGAGAATCTGGGTGACGTACTAAGCAAGCCAACGGTTATGTTGATGGCAAAGGCTCTGGGTAGACGTGGGCCTTCTCCGAAGCCATGGTAAATAAAGAATGGATGGCAGGAGACCCCAAATTCTAAAGTATTTCTAGACTAATATCATAAAACAAAAAAAAATTAAACTTACATAAATGGACTTTGTTTCACAGCCTGAAGGAAATGAGAACAAGGCCTAAATAAATCAAAAGATAAAAAAGACATTTGGAATGAATATTTTTTGTCATTTAGAGAGGGTTCGGTCATCAGGAGACAAAAACAGTCAACAGAGAGATTTATTGAGTTGTTGATCTGTCCATGCAACTGTCTTATACTGAGCAAATCAATCAAAAAACACAAAGGATGATTTGGATACGGTGTCTGCCAGTAAGGGGGTCTTAATTTAACTGGCTAGATGGTCATGAAGATGAATTTAAAGACAAAAGAAACAGAGTAACAGGTGCAAGAGAGAGGAATGAATGTTGATTCCTCTGGGAAGTTTCCCTGAGGGACAGTGAGTGTGAGGGAAGAGGGTAACCTGACAGGGACAGGCCTTCCAACCTCCTCAAAACTGAGCGCCACTGCTCCTCCTATCTGTTCCTCCTCGTATACTCCTAGCTTCTAGCAAGATGCCTAACATTAGATGCTTAATAAGTTGAACGAATCAACAATACTTAATCTCTCTAAACCTCATTTCCCTCCTCTATAAAAATGATAGCAATACACCCCCGCCCCCATGGGTTCATGTGAGGATCCAAGGAGACAACATACATCAAGTGTTTGCACAGCAAGTGCCTGGCATGTAAACTGCTCCATAAAGATCAGTTCTCTCTCCCTTCTCATGCTGCTGCTGATTATAGTTATTTGTGTTTGAGCCTCATCGCCTTAAAACTATAAGCCTCTTGAAGACAGGGATCATGACTGCCTTCCTAGTCCCATGGAGTCTAATTCACGACCACATAGCAGCGCTATTTAAAAATCTGATGGAAGTTTTCTGGATCCAGACACCTCAGATGTAAAACAGAAGGATCAAACTGAAAGATTTTAAATTCCCTTTTTAGTTTTAGACTGTCTTCTGTGAAATCACACAGTGAATTAAACAGCAGAGTTAATATCCGCTTACAGCTAACCGAACAATGCTTTGTTGAGAATCTATTATACTAGGAAAAGATCATCTCAAGCCCAAAGATGTGCAACTCTCAGACTGATGTCACTAGCCATTCATTCAGCATATATTCATTAAAGACCTGTTGCGTGCCAGTTTCTAAGTCAGTTTTAATGCATACAAATACTTAGGGTCAGAAATCACTTCTTGGAACAATAATGAATGAAGGGGACATCCATGCAGACTAAGGGATTAGTCATAATAACTCTGTCCAAGAGTGAGATCAGGTCACTCTCATAGATAACAGTCTTTAGATTTAGTCCATAGACTTTTGCATCTTTGTACTACATCTAAAAAGCATCTTTCTTGAGGTATAATTCACATACCATAGAAGTATACCGTTTAATGGTTTTAATACATCCATAAAATTGTGAAACCATCACCAAAGTCTGTTTAGAACATTCTCTTTACCCCCCCCCCAAAGCTCGCACTCATTAGCAGTAACTCCCTATTACTCTAACCCCCAACCTTAGGCAACCACTAATTTACTTTTTGTCTTGATAAAGTTGCCTATTCTGGACATTTTATATAAATGGAATAAGAGAATATGTGGCCTTTTGGTGACTGGCTTCTTTCACTTAGCATATTGTTTTGAAAGTTCACTCATGTTATAGCATGTATTGGTACTTCATTCCTTTTTATTGTAGAATACTATTCCATACAGCTGGACTGCATTTTATTTATCCATTCATCAGCTGATGGTCATTTGCGTTGTTTCTGCTTTTTTGGCTATCATGAATAATGCTGCTATAAATAACCGAGTACAATTTTGTGTGTGTGGACATATGCTTTTATTTCTCTTGGGTATATACCTAAGAGTGGGATTGCTTGTTCATATGGTATCTCTGTTTAACACTTTGAGGAACTGCCAGACTGTTTTCCAAGCAGCTGCACTACTCTGCACAACATTTCAAGACACACACACACACACACACACACAC
>LNAC01001982.1:8313-34898 GCA_002007465.1 Ailurus styani
ATCACAGGCATTAATATTTGGCAATGAATGACGCAGCTCGCTCTGATAACCCATTGCATCCTTCTGTATGCACGTGAAGTTGATGCGTTCACTAAGCGCCTCCTCCGATTCAACAAATTGGTAGGCAGTTATCACGGTTTTGGCGTAGTCTTCCGAACCGAACCGAGGTCCAAACATGTCACAATACAGCTTTAACATTGACCTGAAAACGCAGTTCCCCAAAGCAGCTTCACGGTTACTCAGTTCTCTTGGGTACGCCAAACCAGGGAACGCAACGTCGTCCTTGCGGATATATCGGAAAAGCTCGCCATCAGACATGGGTACAATACCGCCATCTTGCTCAATCATATTGTACCAGCTGAAACGCATGTCAGCAAATTCTGGCAGGGTGCTGTTGAAAACTTTGGAGTTGAGATAATCCCATAGCCTAGCGACATGGCCTTCAGGGGAAGTCGCCTCCCCTAGACGGTTGCATGCTATATCCCCTAGGACCACTTCTTGGGGTCTTATTATACTGTTCCAGTAAACCACAAGGTCTCTCACAAAAGTTCTAATGCGACTCTCGATGCTACGCTTGATGACGTCGGTTTCATTGGCATTAGCGTCTGGATTCTGATCTAGACGCTGCATTGCGCCTTTTGCGCAATTTAATATACGACCACCAATCCAATAAATCAAGCACTTGATTGATCTCATGGCGTTGACAGCGTTGCGATCCGAGTCTTTGCTAAGAGCAGTGTATACCCGGGACTTGTGAAACTGCAGAATCTGCTCGCATGCGATGTTCACGACTTCTTGCGTATTTTTGAAGACCACGTCAACTACCTCGTCACCTTGGAAAAACGCAAGCTGCATTTCATCGTAGGGGATGGTTACAGCGGATGCGATGGAGTCCGTTTGCTTGCCACCGGAGCAGTCCACCTCCTGGAAGCATTCCGCAGCATGCTTCCGAGCCGGATCGTACTGGGATGGAGCGGAAGTATCTGCATTGAGTGGCGCGAAGGACGTGAACACGATATCATTTTCAACGTATTGTTGTTCCAGAGGGACAGATGCCGTGGATGTCGACGCAGCGGCCGCTAGACATCGTCCCCGTCTCCTAGTTGAAGAATCATCGTGGACTTCATTGCGATATTCCCGCCATGATGGCGGTTTGGATAGCTCTGTCGAGCCAGAGTTTGGGCGGAATCTGAACGCATCAACTTGAAATGATCTGAAAGCAAAGACTGAAAGCAAGAAACAGATAGCAGTCTCTAAAGGTGGAATCATTAAGACTAAAACATATCAACTACACTCAATAAATGCACTAAAGTCCTTGGTGGCGCTCTTCCACCAATCACGACAGTGGCATTGCGGAAGGAAGGAGCTGAAGTGTTGACAATATAAAATGATGAGCTCATATAAATATGACCATGCATATAAAGGTGTCAGATGGAGATAGTGTATATAACCTCAAAGCGATCGTGTAGCGAAAGTTGGTGTTGTTAGCACCATCAATGAGTGGAATCCCAGACAACCTGAGGTTTTCAAAACATTATTAGACTGTTTGAGTCATGGAAAGGAACGTTCAACATCTCAATGACCTTTTATTGTGATGTGTATCGTAGTATAGGAATTTTAAGGCATGCCCTCAGAGCCCGTGAATCTGCCAGTGGCTTGGACCATTGGGTCCTGGCGGCTCGCTGCATATTAAGTCCATAAACAAACTGTGGTGCCACATACCTCAACTCAAAGTCAGAAAGATCACCTCGACGCATTATGTCACTAAGGTCATCCATGCATATGCGCCCGAAGCTACCTTGTCTGAACTGGTTTATGAACACCCGGTAGCAGTTCGCTGGTTCTATTGTGTTGTACTTGCGCTCCACAAGGTGAGAAATGTGCTCCATCACCTGAATAAGAGATTATAAGTCAAGCATTCACTGAGTATATGTGTCACAGAAGGCAATCTGCCTTTCCGTACATCCGATTGCACCAACCTTCCTCATGTCATCAGTTGGATGGGGAAGACCCAGCACATTGACGTATCCCAGCATGTTCTTGCGATTCAGTGTATATAGAATGTAATCTGCGATGTAGTCTTCACCGGCGGTGTGGTCATTGAGGCACCCGAGGGCCGCCAACTTGAGATTGATCTCAGGGCAATTCATCTTCGGCAACATTATGCCGGGGGTATCGAAGCAGTAGAGTTTCGGATTCTCCGACACGTAAAAGGCATTGATCATCTTGGTGCTGCCTGCTGTAGCCGCACATTTAGCCATGGACGGTTTAAGCGTAGTAGGTTGGTGGAGACCGTCTCGTTGGTACCAACGTTGCTACATAATAATGTCGGTTGTAACTTAGAGAAACATATGAATACATTGTTGCATCTAACACCAAGAGAATACAGTTAAAACATTTGATATCAGACCCGTGTATTTTGTATAAAGGCGAAACGGAACAACTGCAGCAGGACTTACCGTAAAGGAATAGCGTTTCAAGGCGTTGATGAGGGAGGACTTGCCCACATTCGGCAGGCCTACAACCATCATCCATACTCCGAGTGTTTTAAACCTCGGAGATACGTTTGTTTTAACAAAATCAGTGATCTTAGTGATTTTTTTGAAACCCAACGCACTGTACAGCACCACCTTTCGGCCGGTCATTTCCAAGAGCTCACGAGCTCGCTGTAGAGTTCGTTAACACATATATGTATGTATAATCGTACTCACGTGCAAATCAGATTTGGGGACCAAGTCGGACTTGTTGAGAACTACCAATCTGGGAACGTGTTCCGGGTATTCATCAAGTAGGGAACAATTGGACGACGTTAGCGGGGCCCGGGCATCCCTCACCTCCAGGATACAGTCAACCGCTCCCTTCTTCTTGCCTATGTTGAGTTTACCGCTAGCCATGTGGGCTGGATACCACGTAATACTTCGGTCAAACGTGAACCTCTCACGGGGCACGAAACCGTCGCTACTATAAAATAATTAGGGAAGTTTTTCTATAGAGCTAGTAATACATACAGAGCCATTTGGATACCACAGAGGCGACACTTGTGCCAGTATATCTCCATCAGCATAATGGAAGAATGCCATGCTGAATTAAAGCCATTAACATGGTACAGAGAGGTTCTGTGCCGGGTGCCATCATATTGACCACACAAACAAAAAGGATAGTAAGCTAAACGCACCTGTCATTCGTCTGTGGATTGGTTATGAGAAGAGATGGTAGTTGTCGATAGAATTTTGGGCTCCTTGGCATATCCAGTGCCGTTGGCTGTCGATAGATGAAGTCATCCAGCGACGGCCCAGAAGGGCGTCCAGTACGCTGCTTATACTTTCTAACTTCATCCATTCAAGTAAAATCGCCTAGCATTGCTAGTCATGATTCCTTCAATGTGTGGAATCCAATATCAGTGTTGTTGGCGCAAACCCAATGGATCAAAAGAAATGGACAGACAACTTGAAGGAATCATATATCTTTGTAGCAAAAACATGTGTATGCTACCATGTATGTGATCTGAGCTTGCAGAAGGAAGTGTCTACATGACCCGGCAGATGCTGAAGCGTTGCATCGGAAGCCAACAAAAGGGTCATAGACATACACATTGATGGTCATAACAGGGATCAAATGGTGTGTAGATTTGTCATTTAACTTAAGAAGGACATTGCTAAGGAGGTGTGGCGAAGTATGCCTTCAAATACTCTGCTTCAGAGTCACCTGAGCAGGTTGCGTCTGTTGGCGGGAAGCAGTTCGGTATTTCAGTCCATTGAAAACAACAACGCCACATCGAAGACTATTAACGAGTTTAAGCAGCTTGTAGCTGCAGCCATCGAAAGGAATGCAATCTCTGACGAAACCATTATCCAAGCAGCAGACTGCCTGTATGATTTGAAGGCGTGCGACCCCAAGATAAACACGCAGATATGCAAAGCTGTAGAGGTGAGGCCGTCGATATATACGCAACCCTTATGTGGAGGGGTACTGTGGTCGTTCCATACTTCGGCTGGGCTTAACACGAGGAGAAGGAAAGTTGTTAAGTCATCATGCAGTGCAACTTTATCTGAATTTATGGACGATTTGTTTGCACTAAGAGCTGATGATAACCTGGCTATAAAGCTGGACGCAACACTGCGCAAACTGGCCATTGTAGGACACTGTTTCAAGTTACCCATCTCTACACGTACACGCTTGGAACAGGCAATTGTTGATGCTAGAGATGCATTGGCTAACGCACTTCATGCATCACCAACAACTGTTACCTATCTTGGAGCATTAAAATCGTTGCAAGTAAGGTGTGAAACCGTTGCAAGGGATGCCGTGGTGTCATGGCTTACCGCTGCGGCTCATTACGAAGTGCTGAGCGTAAGCGCTATAACTAAGGCGATCAAGACGTTGTGTTCTTGGAGGATCGGATCTGTGGGTGCGGAGTACGGTGCTATCGCAGTGTTGAACGAGGAGCTCCTATCTCCGCCGAAAATACTATCGAAGAGCACGTCGGCATTGGTGAAGTTGTATGTGGCGGCCTCTAGGGTAACACCGCAGAGGGACGGAATCGCTCCCTCTGGAGGTGACATGAACATAACGTCTGCTGCAAGAAAATCGGAAGGAGCAGCTGCCGCCGGGCCTGCCTCTTCGAGCAATCTGAGTGGTATCCATCAGCTGTCGATGATACTGCTCAAGCATTGTGTGGACGTCATTGACCGATGCAACAGTCACAACCTGCTCTTGCTGTATAATGCCATGGCACACCATATACTGAGGGATGAGAAGCACTGCAACTTCGCATCGGTAGACCCGTGGTCACCCTTTCTACAGAGGGTCACCAACGAAGTCCTCGATGCACTACAAGTGGACTGTTCAGCAGGCGCTAAGGAGGACGCCATTACACTAAGGCTTTACGACAGGCAAGATCTCCTGACCATACTGCGCTCGGCTTCGGTCATGAAGCGTCTCTGTGAGGATGGTCCTGCGGAGGTGGTAAATATCGCAAGAAATATTATTGCCATGAGATATGGTGTAACAGAGGACTGTGGCAGTAACTCTGAGGTCATGCAACATACTTAACAGATTGCTGATGAGGTTCCATAATATGTGGACTCAACGTCGGTATAATGACAAACCGTAATTATATTCATATGTTGGTACATAATACGTCAGACGTATTAGAGACCTATACATTACCGGAAACATATATAATATGTGGTGGTGGAGCTGTTGTTAGTGATGATAAGACTTTCCCTTGGGACACTGCTTTGAGTGTCGTCCACATGGCGAATCACTGCGTTGACAGTTAGGCAATCCCGAAACCTTTGGACATTGTCATAGCGTTTATGAGCTTGCATTTCAGCTCGGACTTGCTGCCGTATTCCGGGAGCTTCAGCAAGTTCGTGCACGTGGATACCGTGGGCATGCTGCAGGTGTCGAGGTCGCGAGTTATGCAGAACATCGGTTGGAGCTGCTTGAAGCCGAGCAGAGGTGCCCTCTTGCAGCAGGTGACGAACCAGAGGAACGCACGGCGCATCTCGTTGTCGAACTCCGACTGCAGCACAAGATGAAGGAGGGGAATATTTCGTGGATGACTTACCAGAATCTCCCAGAACCAGATTACCACAGCAGAACCGGACGTATAACCACCAGAATAGAGTGTATGGGCCTTCATGTCGGCGATATCGATGTCCTCAGCCGAACCGGAAATTAAAAATACCAGCTCATCCGGTGAAAACATCTTCAGCCACTCCAATGGGATAACCGCAGACAGCCCCTGAAGAAACGCAGAAGATTGCGCTTCAATGAGGCGGTTGCACTTGAAATCCGCAAAGTGATGGATGAATGATTCTAGGTTCTCCTTGGTGACCCTTATGTTGCCCCCTCCATCCACAATTTCCGCCTGGACCGTGTTGTCGAGGGATGATATGGCAGTAGTGAACGTCAGACCGAGGGACTCGATCTCTTCAGCCGTCATGGCACGCATGCTAGTTATGTTGCGGTAGAGCTCGGGATCGAAGAGCTTGAAGTCATCCAGAGTGTTGCGGATTTTCAGGATGAGATTGAGAAGCAGTCGCGACAAAACTGGCTCGATGAGGATATGTTCATACAAAGCCTTGCCAACGACTTTGCCCACGAAGTTGAATAGAACCAGATGGTCCTCGTGAACGAGGGAAGAGTTGGGTGACGGGAGAAATGAACGGTCGTAGGGAGACTCCTCGAAAATGCCATAGGCAGGGTCGAAGATGACGGAACACAACGAAGTCAAAAACTCCTTGAAAAGACCACCACCATCTATGCCCTCCTCCCTTACACCAGTTTCATCCACAAAAATCACCTTAAATGGCTGTTTTAGTTGGAAGCCGCTGAGGTAACCCAGAGTATTCAGCCCGTCCTCCACAATGTGGGTACGACGGATGACGTTCAGCACGAAATCGAAAAACTCATTGTATTCGTTGCGATATATGACCCTGTCATGCGCTATGCGCTGCATGAACAGTTCCAGGCGCGTGTCGAAGCTGATGGTCTGGGGAATGTATTCCACAGCAGACAGCACCGGGGCGTCTAATTGCCGGATCTTCATCTGCGACAGGACAGTACGCTCCACATCACTAATGAGCAGTGACCTGTTCTGAGGATCGGGAATCCTGAAGAAACGTTCGTTGAACTTGCGGGCTAAGATACCCCAATATGCCGTATCAAAGGGGCTCCTCCTGGGAACGTGGAACATGGTGTTCATCTTGGCTTCTATCCCACAATGGCACATAGAGTTTCCCGGAAAATCGGCAGTTGTCTCGAAGGTGAGCTGATCCTTTGTGGGTTGTGACGGAGACACTTCGTTCCAGTAAAAGTGGTTCAACGTGTTGGCGAGAAACACGGCATTCGCCATGTCAACTACGCCACGGCTTCCTTGATCTCCAATAATCTCAGAATCGTGCATTATCTTCAGACAGTAGCTTAATACCATCGAAAATACATGCCACAGGTGGGAGAAGGTACCGTTGTTTGAGGTCTCAGCTGAAAGGCTTGCGATGAAATGAGCGAAGTTGAAGTTGCAACACTCACTGTAGTGGCGTTTGAACTGCGTGATTAGAGTTGATGGAACCTCGCAGGAAACGAGTAAATTGGCAACATGACCGTCGATATCGGGTACATGGTGTGGATCATCCAAGAAGCTGTCCGGGTTTCCCAGTGCACATCTCGAGTTTGCGATTATCAGTGAGTCCATGTCAGTCGTAAAATAGTCCCATTGACTTAACGGTACAAGCAACATCACGGTCGTCAAAACGATGTAGACGTCTGTTTTGTAGGCGTACAAAACATGGCCGAGAGTGTCAACGTATCCTTTGTGATGGTCACAAAACGCCGCACGATCTGGATCCTTTACGAATTGTAGACACATCAACATAACAGACAGAGCCGAGGCAATTATGTCCCTCGCAGATGAAACTTCTCGTTGGGAGTTCACACAACGGAGCAGGTGAAACATGTTAGAGAAGAGACGCTGGTATACAAAACCCTTGATAAATGGTTGGTCGTTACCCTGTACTCCGCCTTGACCCACATCAGCACTGCTGTGAGATGCTGGCTCAGCATCTGCTGTGGTTGAGTTGCCACTGCCTACAGTTGGAGCATGCTTCTCATTTTTAGACGTAATAGTTGTTTTCAAAGAGTTCACAGCTCCGGTATGCCATACAGCCTCTTGCGTGAAGGCTAAAAAGTTGACCGCCTTCAGTATTGCCTCAACCTGCATTTGCAGGGTGTCAGATACGCGGCTCCACTTCGTGGAGTTCAAGGAAACCACCATTGAAACGTGTGTCCTGAGAGATTTCTCCAAGTTTTGCGTGATAATCCGAACCTTTTGTGGCGGTGGCTTGTTGGTATCGTTTTCATCTTCAACGGTGGGTCCGAACGACTGTTTAGCAACAGCAGGGCAACCCACACAACACAGACCATGCACGAACTTGTGCATTATTGTAGCTTTTGATACCTTTAGCAACTCGGACACGTTGTACGAATCTGAATCCAGGTTGGGAACCACCCAACAGTTAACGAATAACTGGATGGCGACCTCCTTGGAACGGCATAGATTCACTATGGTTGTAGCCATATCCAAAAGATGGCCAAAAGCAATTTGATTGACTTTGGAATTAACGAAAGCGCGTCCAAGCATGGCAGGGAACCACTTCTCAATAATGCCATGATCCGCACAAAGGGCTCGCTGTTCATCCCCTGATAAAAGATCGAAAATTGTTGTCAGATAGTACACCATATCGCATTCAGAGTCTGAAAGTGGTGCTGAGGATACAACCAGTTGGCTCCTACATGACGACAGGCTAAGGTTCTCTGTAACCTCGCCTTGGGTATCCCTCCTTGGTGAAATACCGCCACTGCGGCCTGATTTTATAGATGTCGTCCTACTGACATTGAGTTTTTGTAGGTACGGTGACCTTGAAAATGCATTTGAGGAGGCAAATGAGGGTAAGTGTGTTGCCGATGATGTGGAGGATGTAGCCACGCTGCCAGGACTATATAATACACCATTCCAAGTCCTACGGGCGGATTCACCTCGTGACTGCTGCGAAGTGCCCGAGCGACTAGAGCCTGGTGTAGAAGAAGAGTTAGTATCATCCGAAGTCATTAGAGTCGAAGCCTCGACGCGGGGCAACAGAGTCCGAAGGAACTTGCAACATAAGTTGATGAACTGAACTTTGAGCATTGGAGTTGATATAATAAGGTCAATTGATCCATCTCTCTTGGAGTCCGTGTACCACCTTCTGAATAAGCGCAGACACCTCGACCTGTGCTCCGCATAGTCATTGCTCCAGTCGTAACGTGTCAGGGCAGTTACAACTCTGATGATTCGGCAGATGGGATGTAACGACACTGCATCAGAAGACACGTTACACCAACCATAACAACGCTCTGCTAAGCCACCGTTTTCATCGGATGTTGTGGTTTTGGGGGTAATACCCTTGTCTTTAGTCGATTCTTCCTGTTCTACCGCTGCAGATGATGGTGACGTCGACGGTGAGGATTTTGATGGTTCTCTGCCGTTCAGTGTTGTCTTCTGGCCACTTTCACACGTTGTATTACCGCATATGTGATGGATTCCATCCGATGATGACGTTAATTGCTCCAAATAACTTTCAGCATAGTCGAAGAGGGACGACAGTGAGTCACGCTGCGGCAAGACATTGTGCTTAAGTTCAACGACGTAACGAAGAAAACGTATTATTTGGCGGCTGGCCCTCTCACGCTCAAGCTGTACAGAACGGAATTCGAAGCGTTGGCGATTGGCACCAGCGTTGCGAGAGAAGCTCGAGGCGCCTGAGAGGCTTACGACCCTCTTGGGTATGATCAAACCGTCGAAAAACATCGCGCTGGATACTAGAGTCTATCAAATAGACCATTGTAGTTTGATGTCAAAATTAGGTTGTGATAGAGAGTATAAAGTGGCAAATTGCTGGGGTCCAGACAGTACATCTACTACACATCAGTACATAAGCGAACCATGCTGTGTCAAAATTTTCACACATGTCTGTATAACGTTGTGGTACCATGTTAGAAGAACTATCATACGGTTAGACATGTCATTTATAGTTTATATAGATGGTATTTGTGACTCATCCCTTCTCAATACCATCTGTGTAGAAGCTATGCTTGTTACAGGGGATTAGTAGAGTTATTACATAGATAACAACACAGTGTATAGGCTTGGTTGTATGTCACATGCAATCTAATTGTACCAAGCACAGTTCACCCTTAATTGGCAGACAATAACCCATTGTTGCCATGGTGAAGTACCTCGCGTAAACGGTTATATAAGACCGAACATGCAGATTCTGTCATATTTTAGCGTCTGTGACATCTTGATAGACGTGGCGATTTTAGCCCTGTAGCATTTGTTCCCCTTGTACATTGTAATTTATAGTACGTGGCAACGACCCGCTGTGCATGCATCAGCATATNTGGCAACGACCCGCTGTGCATGCATCAGCATATCATCCGAATCAGAGCTGGCGTGGTGTGACCTTCCTGGACGAATAGGTAGACATGCCCTGGCGTTCCTGAATAAGCTTCGCAACCGATTCACGAGTGGTGCGCTTGGGCTTCAACACGTGCTTCTTGCGCATGAAATGGCCGAAGGCTGGCTCCGCACTGGAAAACCTCTCCGTAACCAAAGTCGTATGCTTATCGAGCATAGTTTCGGTGAGCTGGGGAGACATCACGGAATCGTGGAGCCGAATGGAGACCACAGAAGGGAACGTGGCTGTCAAGACGCCCACAAAGTCACTAATGGCGTGAACATCGAATTTGTTCCCTTCAAGCTCCACCAGCTCAAGACGAGGTTCATCAGACCCGTGGTTTATCTGGGATAGCAGCGTGATGGCATGACACAAGAAGTCATTGCCGAGCTCACAGTAGTTGAAGCATACCTTCACAGCCTCCGCCTTCATGCATGCGTCTACGAAGAGAACTGCGGAAAGCCTGCAGTCTCCAAGTGGGTTATGGCTGATGTTGTAGATGCGGCATGTCAACGGGGGTAGCAATGCGTTGAAAATTTCCTCTCTGGCATTTGTGAGCTTCACTTGGTTGAAGGAGTAGTCCAGCCGGTCAAGAGTGACACCACCGAAGAGCAGCATAGGAAAACTCAGGAACTCTGCAGTGAGCTTCATGTTTGAAAAGTCAACGACGCGTAGCACTGATTGGGAATTAATGCAGCGGAAGAAGCTTATCCAGAAATCGCGGTCACGCGGAAGCTCGTATAGCACAAGGTAGGCTGCGTCGGGCGTGCTGCAGAAGTTAAGGATCTGTTTGGAGGGGGTCACATCCGGATGTTGCATCAGGTATTCCACGTATCGGATGCCACACAGCGTGCGATTTATGATTTCAAACCAACGACGCGTAGAAACGTCTGTGTAAGCCCTCACCATGATGGTACTGGGATCGGAGTTCGCAAGGTTGGCGGACTTGGGAGGGCTCCCCTTCAGCTGCAGCCACCGCAAGTTGTTCATCACGGCTATGTCGCACGATGTTACGTAGAGGATCTGCGAGATCTGAGGACCCTTGCTGTTGCCCCGGGATTTGCCGTGCCCTTGCGAATCGTACCCAACGAGATACGGTGCCTTGTACTCGAAGAACATGTACTCGTTCGCCAGTGTATACTGAGACGGTTTGCTACGGCAAAGACCACAAAAATGGAGCTTCACAATGTTGTCCTGTGTAAACCGCCATAATTTGAATCTATGTTGCAAACTCACCGAATGAGCTGGTAGCAGTCGTCCATCAAAAACGGTACCCAGGGCGTTAATCTCGGGGAGGTTCTTGCAGTCGACGAAGTTCTCCATCGTGGGTTCCTGGAACTGTCCCTGAGATGGAACAGTTATAACCTTCATGCGGTTGAATGGATACGATTTTAGGAAGTGGAGAGTGTCATCGGATCCGGTACAGTCGCATACGTCGACACAAAACCTATCTTTAAGGTTCATTTTTTGGTTCAACCGCTTCAATACGGGGATGATAGCCTCGTCGATGCAACATTTGCGCATAGTCACGGTCTGGAGAACTCCACCGGTAAACATGGCTTCCACCAGACCGAACGCCTCTGGGCTTAGTGGGTTTTTGTCCAAAAAGAGGTGACGAACGTTGGCACGGTGTATATATTCAACAAATTCCGTACCGCACTCACGGAGCATCAAGCCGTTGTAAGACAGATCAAGCGTGTCGATTTGGAAGTTCCACGTAGACATGAAGTCGACAAGCTCGGTGTCGCGCATCTCACGATGGGATGACACCAACCGCCGGATAGGTGGTTTGAAATAGCTATTGACTATACGACTCTCAAGCTGAACGTCGAACATCAAGCAGGACAGGTCAACCTCCATAAGCTTCGGGTAAAGCATGAAGAAGATGTTCCAGTTGTATGGGACCACGTGGTACTCACTCTCCAACAGAGAAAGAAACGAACGAACTTTCGACCTGCATGAATATGGTACTCTCAAGATGTGCAACCCACCTAGCGGATAGAACTCTATACCACCTATCCAGATCGCCTTGAGTTGAGAACAACTTGTAATAAAACATGTAGCTGTCGTCGTCATCGGATGGTCCTGCTGCCTCCGTATCCTTGAACGTGGAAGACTGTCCATTGATTGTGTATTTGGCGCCTGTCACACGTAGAAGTGCATCGCCTGTTTTGCGATCGTTAAGCGGGACACACATAAATGACTCATCAATATGGAGAATGATCAGCGGTTCACGCTCAATCACATCTGCAGCAGTTTCCGCGTGTTCCTTTAAGGAATACAGGTACAAATCGTCACCGATGAGTTCGCAATACATCTCCGATCGGTCATTAGGGATTATCTTGGAATGGTTCTCGTCGTAGACAGTCAACAGGCCGTACACGTTAATCATGTTCTCGTGGAGATTTGGTTTTATTGACCTTACGAGGGCACGCGTGTCAATGTCGACGTAGACACTCTCGACCACACTCTGGTAACTCGACACCGAGATGCTTGAGTATGTATAGATGCTGGCGCTGTCGNTGTCGTCGGGTCCCTCTTTGTCCATGTTAGGTATATCCTCCACGGATAATGTACCGCTTTCGTGAAAACCGATCCTGTTGAGAATATTCTGCAGCGTAATCGCCATTATGTTTTCCCCACGAGTAACCGAAGTGGGTGCGCTTTCGGATGTGTTCGCCCGAGGCTTCAGGTAAAGACGTTCCTTGCTTAAACGGAAGCAGATGAGGTGTTTCAGCGTTTTGCGGATAGACTCAGGACAGTTGGGATCCTTGCGCAAGCGGAGGTACTTCCCCATCAAAGTTTCCAAACTCATGTCGTTATCGTAGTACATATCCTCAGTGGAGTCGAACGAAAGTAGGTCGCTGGTGGTCGTACCCAAACGACCTAACTGGCCGATAGGTACCGTGTCCATCGACTGAGACGGATATGTGCTGAAGTTGTGAGTTGTGGACGAACACTCACGAGTGCTAAAGTGGTGACTCGTGAAGGTATCGTCGTGAGTGCTGAAGCGGATGGATGTCACCCTCTGCATCGGTTGCTCACGCATGACACCAACAACGCGGAACTCGTTGGGACAGACCCACTGGGAACGTTTGTGGTCGTGACGGTCAACAACAGGCCCTGCGAGTGCGATTGTGGAATCCCTGCTGAATTGGACCTTGCTGTCGTCACCCTTAGAAACGGACAACTCATTTAGCAGACTTGACACGTCAACCTTGGTATTTGATTTGGATGTGATGCGGGATGCAACACCACGCAAAACAGCCACATCAAGGTTTTCAAGCAATGATATATCCTTTTCTGCTCCTTCAAATGGATTCTCACCGTGAGCCTTGTACCGCCCCGTGTAGTTGTACCCATCTCCCTGCACAGTCTCCGATTTGTAGGTCAGCAGATGCTCGACATCTTCATCCGTAGTAGGTCCGTTACCATGATCGACGTTCTCAAACGCAGTAGCGGATCTAGGAAGAGATACTGCGTGACACACCCGTTTGGAAATGTCGAACTGTGACGCGTAAACGTCTACGGAATGATGGCACTCTGCATTGCGCCTGTAAACGTCCTGTAGTGCACTCTTGGTAGCAATGGCGTCTTCGAAAACCTTCATGTTGTAAGCTTCGGGAGTGTGCGTAAGTGAGAGTGAATGAGGACATGGAACCGGCTGCTCCCGTCGTTGTTGTGTCATGTCGGCATCCATCGATACCATGCAATTGCTGCAGCAAAATTCACACGCGCTACTAACAAGGGGCAGCTTCTTGAGCTTCCCAGTAATGCTGTCAAACAACGGCTGGAGGTGCATATCCTTGGCAGACGCATCATGCGTATCCCCAACCTCATGTGAGACAAGAACAGCACCATCCTTCCTACTGCCACCAAAAGCATTACCCTGATTTCTTCGTGTATTGGCAGTCCTTCCGTGATCAGTGGTGTCATTTTTATGACTGGAATGGTCCTCCTTTTTACCCTGCAGCTGAGAGTTCATGAGACGCTGACAGACGTCGGTGGAACTTTTAGGGAAAATGATGCGTTCACCTGTAGGAATCACATGCACAGTGGAATCAGGCAATGGCCCATGGTTTCCCGTAGCTCTGAGGATTTCAGAGGGGTTGTTATTGAACACCAGCTGTGAATGGAGGTCTGTCTTGCAGCATTCACAGCAACACTTCATCATCCCAGAGGGATCGATGGGCGACCATAGCCGTTCATACGATACCGTTCCGTCGAACACATCGTGAACTCCCGCCGTGCCACGACTCTCCTTGATCATTGTGGTCACTTTCCCAGATTGAAAGGGTATAATTAGCTCTCACGACAGCAGATGTGTATAGTTGCAAAGGCGCAGAGCGCCCATTATGCTATATCCAGTTGCGATGATTTATATTAGTTATAGCGATATACATCGATATATCCTGCCCCAAGCAGTGTCTAGGGCTACCTTTAACCATACACATCACCACACATTCCAAAGGAGACATCGCACATATATGGTAGACACGTCCATAGGTTTGAATAGAGACTTGTAGGACAATTTCGTTAAAGATTGTATCGGCTTTCCTACGGATGTGCCATATTATTAGGTGGCAAACTGCAAAAGGTACATGGCACTTTTCCTGATGTTACCAAAAATCCATTACACACAGTGGTAACAACGCACGCATCGCTAGAAAACACAATGTAATATATTAGCGGGTGTATACGAGGCAGACCGTCTACAAGACGAGTCAAACATTGCGCACGTCGATAAACACATTGATGCCTGCAGTATAACAGGAGGCACCTAGGCATCAGTGGAGGCAAACGTGTTGGCGTCCAGGGTCTGATAGACGGTGGCATCCTTCTCTAGCTCAGCTAATACCTTCCTTACGTGTTGTTCCGATATAGCTACGAACGATGAGAACGCCGATATATAACCTACATTGGAAGTTTCGCTGCTGCTTGCAACGCTGGGCAATCTCGGTGACGTGAATACCGTTGAGGTTGCCGCTACGAGTTTCGTTTGCCAGAAGCAAGGCGACGTATTTCATAAGCGTTAAGGGACCATCTGTTCCCTGAGCATGCATGAGGCAGTGTATATAAAGGATGAAAACACTAACCGTGGACGTGCTCAGAACCGGAGCCGGTGCATGAGATGTTGATTCAGGACGGGGGACCTCTGTATGCTTAATGTCATAATTCCGGAGAATTGTGTTCATGTCAGTTACGTCCATGCCGGCTGGGGACTCCTTCTCGTTGCTGAGGATCAGGTGGATCACATCCAACTCGTGAAGAGCAAACTCGTCGTGAGAAGACACCTCACGTATCTTGAAAATCAACAGTGCCGGGCACTTTACACTATACATGGGGTTGTAGCCGCCGTAAACAACCACCATCCTAGTGGTGTTCTGCACCTGGGTAAGCTGGTGACGACGGAACGGGGTTATGTCGCTAGGATGGACATAAATGCACGGAATTCTCGCAGTCCCATCATCAATGAGGAACTGGGTACTTTCGTTGGTGGTGTGAGAAGCTACCATACGACCAACGACCTTCACAATGTCAGGGGACTTGTTGAAAATTTGGATGTAGGATGTCTCCTGTTTCCAAGCGTTGTAAATCATGCCTGCACCACATATGTTCCATATACATGATAGGTAAACATACTGTTCTTTACAGGCATAATGGACTGCTTAGATATCGCCAGCTTTTCCTTCTGAGGTGGAGAGTCATCGTGGGCCAGACCAGGGTCCTCTTCCAAAAAACCACCCGCAGTAATGTCATCAACTGAACAGGTGTATCAGCATAGGTCAGATATAGAGGACACACAAGTACATAAATCGTCATTTCTAGCGTAAAACATGAGATAAGACTAGTCAAACACGGAGTGTATGCTGAACTTGTTGAAACTGGCAACAATACAGAACAGATGAGCTACGTGGAGCTACGTGGCAAGCAATAGTTATATAGTACACAACGACCTACGCTGTTGAATCTCATCGAGGTTCCAGTTGGCGCCAAAGGCGTCGTGGTCGTTGAAGCTGCCGAACATCGTGCGTAGAGGTTCACGAACTGGTCACAATCTTGAAACAAGGTGCGATAGAAAATGACCAATCAGATGTCACAGATAAAACGGTGTTACGGTAATAAACCGCGACCGGATGCTCCAATAAGTTGGCTGGAGATGGGCAACTCAGAAGATGACGACTAGACAGCGACGCACATTGAGCTCAAGATGCTCACATAGCCGAAAGAGACAGTGTGGCATTGAATGTAAATATGGTACTGTAGAAGGCTTGATATAATGTGCTGCGAACGGGTTAGAATTACAGTCGTGGGTATTTGCCCTCTGGAATCTTGTAGAGGCGGAGGGACTGCCACAATAAAAGTAGTCAAACCATCACACATCGATCTTTTATGTATATTGTGCAAATCTATAGATGCAACATATACATATATCTGCATTTTATGTGTATTAATTCTGGTCTGTATGTAATTTTGCAACCGTTCCATGTGCAATGGACAGTTGAAACGCATATTGACTAACAAAGTTACTGGTAATGAAGGTTAACATGATCTCTAATGCAGCATGGGTGTGGTGTTAGACGGAGTATTTAGAAATGTACTTATATTTGGTATCTGAAAGGGTAATCTAGGCAGGTCAGTGGTAACAATGTAACCTATAAAGTTGTGGACTGATAATGGATATCAACTTGAAAATCACAACACGACTCTTCCCCTGGTCATTTAAGGACGCTGAAGATGTCTGGATGTACCTACAGCATCTGAAGAAGGATGGGAACCGTGTAAGACAACTGCTGGAACTAACGGATGAGACGGAGCATGTAGTGGCCGACCTCGTGCGCCTCATAGAATTTGAGAAGGATAGGACTGCTGGCTCATCTAACGATGAAGATAACACGACATTGCTGTATGAAGTTGTAAGAGAGGCCCTGGACTGCGGTGATAGCCATGCCTCTCCACAAGTCATCAATAGGCTGTACGTGCGTGGGTTCATTAAGCAGCTGGTCAGCACCATTATATGCCATTTAGGAAGCATAGTCGATTGTTACAAGAAGTCGGAATATAAGTCACTCTGTATGGGGCGCCTAAAAAATTCAAACGCTACGGTTGTGATTTGCTCACGCGCTATGACAGTAATGGCGGACAGGATTGACCTAATACGTCTAGATCAAGGCTATTGTTGGCGGTTCAGGACCATCAGAGATTACAACGTGGCGTCGGCTATCATATGGCTTTTATTCAAATCAGTGATAAGCAAGGAGACTGACAATCTCATACAACTTTTCCACCCAAGAAGTTCCACACGTGTACCGTTGAAGATGCAACTCATGATGATAGATATCATGCAAAAGGGTATTAAGAGAGTAGATACTGTGGCACTAGAATCTGGAAAAACAAACCATAGTTCTGCAACAGAGAAAGGGACCAACGGTGGTAGCGACAACATTCAAGGGGTAGAATGCAGACCAAATGCAGAAGGAGCCGAGATAATCCCCTTTGAATGTGATGCCAGCTGCAAACTTCTGCAAAAGCTTTCCCTACTGTGGGCCGAGCGTGAGGATGAAGGCCAGGGCATCAAACTCGACTATGTCGCAATAGCTTCGTGCATAGTTAAACTCATGGAGACTGTATATTGCCTGGAAGAGATCTTATTGTCTCCAGAGTTTGAACGTATCTCAACTCTTTTGAGTGGAGGAATAAACGACAGGCTAGGGGGACTCAACGCTAACCTAAACGCTACAGCCATGTATGTTGCAGCTGCATTGTCAAAGTGGGAAACAAGGCGTGAACAGCTAAGGGGGCATCAAAGCGACAATGTAATACAGTATGATAATTCAGAGATGCTGGAGAGTGAGCCGCTGGTAAACCTCCTGGCGGCTTCGGCCCCTTTTATCGTATTATCCACGGGAGAGAATAAGATTACACACAGAACGAATGTTGCCACGATTATCAATGTGGATGGATTCATGGTGAATGGAAATGAGGTTCCAGCGGTAAAACAGTATTCTGAAGAGGACAAAGTGAGGGCAGACAATAGCGGGGCTTCAGAATCTCGTGAGTATTCAAGAGAATTGGGATATGACAGGAATCATCTGAACGATGTAGTTGATGAACTGTTTAAGGATGTACCCGTACCTGGCTTTTTGGGTGTGCAATCGGTTGTTAAAAAGGGGTGGACAGATCCGCCACACCATATACAGCAGTGTTACGAACGATTGTCTGGAATACCGGTAGTGGGTGATGTGGAACCTGCACAGATGTTCAACAATTCTATAAATAAGCCTCGAGATATGCCAAACGCTAAAAAGAGGGAGCTGGTGGCACAGACAATGTTGTATTTACCCAGCATTATTGAGAAGAGGGAACCGATGTTGTCAAGGTTTGCAGTACCAATCGCACAATTATTGTTGAAAATGCGTGATGTGGAACAGTATGAAGACGCACTTGCCGACTTGAAGAAGAAATTGAAGTTGGGGATGCCTGTGACAGAGGATGGAATGGACCCGGGGCCCTTGCAAGTGTTTTCGGATGAACACGGCCATGTGGAACTTGAAACTTCCCAGCACCTACTGTATGCCAGTCTTCTGTGTTTAGCTGTCAGGTGTCCAGATGAAATTTTCGAGTCCTTCTGTCAGTGGGTTACAGACAATGAATACAGCACGGTTGAACACGCTACAATGCTGCTGTGCCTGCAGTGCGCTGCTAAGCGCCTTAGCAGACAGAAAACATACCGTGAGCTGTCGCAACATATCCTAACCAATATGTGCTGCCTGAAACCATTAACTGGGTGCATCGTATCCCACAGCCAGCGGAATCGGATAGATCAACACAATAAGAATAAAGTCATCAAGATGCCATTGGGTATAAACGCAAATGTAGAGAAGATAAGTATATTGACAAGACAGGAAATCTTAATCAGACCATCAAAGCAACCTTTGATTCAGAAACGCGATGATCCTGAGAGTTCAGGGGAAGTCTTGCACTCTCATACGAAGACGACGAAACTAGTCGAGGAAGTAGATATCCTACCACTCAATGAGGGAAGAACTGCGTCTATTAACGGAGTGATATCCTTAGAACTGAACAAATCGCCGGCAAACGTGCCACAGAATAGGACCCATGTCAACCGGGTGGATGTAAACAGCTTTGGCCCTCTAGCTAATATGGCCATATCTCATATTATGCAAGCAGCTGAAAAACGCCTGAAGAGAGACATGTCCAGGATGGGTACTTCTCCAAGTGATGTGGTTACATTGGGTGTGCTGGAGACGCTATCCGTGTTCTTGCAATGTTCGGGTGGTCGTGTGGCACCGTCGTTGCTAGAGGAATGCAAGCAACTGGTTGGGGCTGCATACAAACTCACTCACAAAACCGAAATGGTAGACATACTCGGCAAAATAATTGATCAGATTGAAGCCATTACCTCAAGTTAATTTAAGTGGTCATAATATCATCCTAGTGTAATAAATGGAAATATGTATAAACGGGTAGGCAGATTAGTAGTGGTTTGTTAGCTTTTGAAAGCTTAACACCTCATAAATTGTCTTATAGATCACCGAAGAAGCTGTTATCTTCTGTTTCACCCTGGAGAATAGCAGGCATCATATCGGTCGTGGTCACGCAAATATGATCGAAATCGGCGATAAACGCTGAGGCGATATTTAACTTTCAAACGGAGGCGACTAACCCAGATACTGTCCTGAATCGCTCAAGCATAACGAATCCGTGTCACCTATAGTAAGACCCAAAATGGTACCAACTTTCAGGTTTCCTGCATTACGGATAGTTAAGGTAGGTAAACTGGCAACACACCCTTCACCTCATTGGGGAGGATTGACACCACATGGACCTCTCCATCGTCTCCTCCGATGAGCACTGTATCGTCGTTATAGGCAACGATGCTTTCAATGCTGTTTTGGTGCACAATCACTCGGTCGTTGAGGTCGCCCCAATGCCCATAGGAGAATAGACATAAGTGGCCAGTGTTGCTACCACATACGATTTTCCTCTTGCCCTTAACTGGTACAAAGCACTGCAGTTCGTTCTCAACGTTATCTGACATCCCCTGAAGTGATACCTTGCCCTTCTTCAGGTCGAGGCATCCAAGCTGGTCGTCACAAATGGCCAATAGCTCCTTTGTAGTTTTGCCCACCAACATCCCTGACGAATATTCGGTCACTGAAATCGGTGTTGATGTATATACCTGAAATTGGACTGAGAAACTCAGTTATCTTGGATCGACATGCCGTCTTCTCCAAACGGGTGTCCCAGATCTGGAGGCAGTTATATCCTTGCTAAGATCTATAATCATACCCGAATTTCGCCATCGTCGGCGCCAGTTGCGATTGTATGGTCATCAACGATGCAAAACGTACTTATACCATCCCTACAAAATACCGTGAAGAAACATTGGCCGTTAGGAACAACTTACTTGTGACCCTTGCCATACCACTTGGCGGAGTTACGTTCAACATCCACCACGGATACCTTCTTGTCGGCAGAAACAGCAACGATATCTGAGTGCCAATATCTTCTTAGTACTGTCTTCCTACCATTACCGTTTTCGAAGAAGCATGCCCGCCGGACGGACTTGGTATGGACATTATGGTTGGACCAGATGACCTCTGGAGCGACTTCAAGACCGTTCAGTGCATAGCTAGAGTACTGTTGTAATACATTGTTGCACAGAACTTACAGTGCAAGATCGCCAGAAACAGTCCCGGCGAGTAGCGTCTCACGGCTACTATGGAAGGCTAGCGTGTTGACATAAAGGTCACTTTTCACAAATGCAGATTTATGTGACATTTTATAGATTAAGGTTGTCGCTGGATTAGGTAGTCAATGCCATTTCAGATCGCCCTTTGGAATGGGTCCAACCGACCCGTCCTGAGAACCATGTAGACACACACAACTGAAACATACCAGACGACGAGCCATGCAGGTTCCGATGGATTTCATTAGCTGGGTGGCATCGTTGGACTCCCCGAGGTTCTTGAACCATACTTCGATACGAATAACTGGGTATTTGCTGGCAAGTTTATCCACCTGTTATGGATAGATTATATGACACAAAAGAAACATACCAGACGCACACCATTGATGAATTCACCCTGAGGAATGCTGGAACCGATAAGACCCAACACGATGTTGTTCCAGTATTCGTCGACAGCCAGCTGGCTCACGTCATTCGGTCTGAAGCGGTAGTCGAAGTGGCCACCATCCTGGTTCAACGGGTCTTCCCACATAGGTTGTATGTCTTGCCTACGAATAGATGTATGGAAAGTTTATATTTAACGATGTATATAGGGACAAATAGTGCAGGAACATGTAGATGCTTCAATATGTGGCAATATCCCCCTGTTGAAGTGTTCCTATACTGTTGTACAACGGAAACACTTCAGTGGGTATAATCACGCTAATACATCTTATAAGCGCTATCTACNATAATCACGCTAATACATCTTATAAGCGCTATCGACACATACCTAAAGACCATTATGGCGTCCACAAAATGCTCGGAGCCATCCGTGCATTCCCTAGCCAGACGCTTGGTGGTAGAGAGTTCACTTGGCTGAGGGATGTTAAACCACAGGTTCCAGAAACTCTGAAGATTCGTAAACACATCAAACTCGAAGAATAAACCTGAATGGAGTCGAAGGAAACCAGAGGTTTGGTGTGACCCTTGTAGTCGATATTATGGCGCTGGTCATCCTTCTTTACGATCTGCTCCCATATAACCCATTTGTTTTTGAGAGGCAGCGTAGCTTTAACATCAACGTTGGTCTGAAGAAAGTTAAAACCGGGAAGAGAGGCATTTACCGTCTCGAACATTCGCGCAACCTTGCGGTAATCTTCCGTGTTCTTGTTGAACGTAAGCAGCGGATAGACCCGGATGCCATCAGATGGCTCCTCACTGTTGCCATTATGCAGTTCCGACATCGTATCAGTGACGCTTTTGAAGGGGTAATTCAGGCTCAATTTGAGTTCAGAGCGGCGTGACCATCGATCATAGAATTGTATGTTAGCGTAACCTTATTATCCCACTGTAAAGTCCAAGAGATATTGGACGGATTATAAAGTGTAGCGTTTTGGTCTGATTGGAGGTCTAGAAGCATGACAGTCAACATCGGGGTAATAACCCCCATCGAACTAGGCTATGTATGAGCCAAAAATAGCATACCGAGTTGCAAAACGATACAGTACATAAGTGTGCACATTACTAAGTTTGTGGAGTGCAGTTAGTGGTTAGTCTGATGAACCTGCGAAAATGAACGGAGGGAGCGAACCTCGACTTAAGATTCCTGCACCTCACGTTTCTCGTCCGCTGAAGTGACTGTTTCCTCTGGACGCTTTGGCTTCTTCTTGCGATTGTAAAAGGGCACCGGTGGTTTCACGGTCTTCGGAGTGTCGCGGATATCGTTCTTCAGACGGTTGAATCGCTCCTCACCTAGAAGATCCATCAACCGGGACAGCGTATCCGACGATGCTAGGTCAAAGGGCAGCTCTCCCTTTTTGTTGTACTTCTGGATTGCTCCTGTGCAGTGTTAGCATGCCTAGTCTGTCCAAAATTAACCTACCCCGCTTCACAAGTTCACATGCGACTTCCGCGTGACTTTTGGAAAGCGCAAAATGTAGCTGTTTTGGAATGTATTGTACACCTAAATCACATACCGGCGTCATCCATGATTTGGATGTCTTGGCGTTAACACGGGCGCCCTTGCGGCACAGCTGATGATTGTCATGCTCTGTACCGTCTGACCTACCTCGTGCACTAGCTGAGAATGGCCTTGTTGCGACACGAAGTGCAGTGCCGTCGTGGAATCTTGTGCCACAGCCTGTGGCGAGGCGCCAAACTTAAGCAGAAGCCGGGTGATGCTCACATTGCCTTCGAAGTGTGTACGACGATGAAGAAGCAGCTCACCGTTGTACGCTGCGATATGAAGCGCCGTCCTAGGAACCATGTAAATGTTATCATAATTAAAACTAGTCACAGTCAGATGTGATACGGTTGGTTGGTTATATGCTACAATTGTCGTTACCTTCCGTGCACGTCCTTCCGGTCCACGAAACTGGACGCTAAAACTGTCGAATCAGGGTCTTCCTTCTGACGCAGGCGTAATGCCCCCTGGAGAACGCGCTCCAATGTGCGTTCATTGTTGTTGCGCACAAAGTTGTGCAGGGCGCTCATTCTCAGTGACTGGTGGTGGCCCCGGGAGCACGCTGCTGGACTTCCCACATTGACTTGTAAATGCCGTTCAAACGCAGCAGATCGGCGTGGGTGCCGTATTCTTTTACGGTACCGTTGTCTAGAAGCATAATTGCGTTGCAGTTGACGATTGTGCTCAGACGGTGAGCAATTGTCACCACCGTGCGATTCTGGAACAACGAGCTTAGCGTGGTTTGGATTTGTGCCTCCGTCTTAGTATCAAGGGCGCTTGTCGCCTCGTCCAAAATGATAATCGGGGGGTTCTTCAGGAAGCATCGCGCAATGCTCACGCGTTGTTTCTCACCACCGGAGAGGCGCATGCCGCGCTCGCCGACGATGGTGTCCAGCTTCTCGGGGAAGGACATCACCCGATCATAGAGGCTCACCTGTTTCAGCGCCTCGTAGACCTCCTCGTCAGTCGCATCGGTCTTGGCGTAACGGATATTGTCACGAAGGCTCGCATGGAACAGCACGGTCTCCTGAGACACCACACCAATGCAACGACGGAGACTCTCTTGGGTGACATCGGCGATGTCAATTCCGTTTACTAAAATGTTACCGCTAGCAATGTCGTAGAAGCGGCACAAGAGGCGAGCCACCGTTGTTTTACAGCTGCCGGTGGGACCAACAATGGCCAGTGAATGACCCTTGGGAAGCTTGAAGTTTATGTTGCGAAGCATGGCGTTGGTAGTAGAAGCATTATGAGAGGGATACCTGAAATGTACGTTCCTGAACTCCACCATTGGCACGTCGCTGGCGCTCTTCACGTCCAGAACCAGCTCCGAAGCATCCTCCTTGTCCACCACATTCGACTTGCATTTCATCAGGTCAGCGACGCTCTGAATGCCAGCAACGGCGTTGCAAATCGCAGAGTACATGGTTCCCAGAATGAACAGTGGACGGAAGAGGTAGAACAAATAGTTCTGGATGGCAACAATCTCACCAACTTCAAGCTTGCCATTCATCACAGCCACTACACTGAAGAAAAGACATAGCACAATGGTACCTTGTTTCAATATTTCTTGGATGATATTCAGCAGACTCAGACTTATCAAAACACGCCAATGGCACTGCTCGTGCTGCCTCACAGCATTGGTATAGCGCTTCACCTCGTGCTTCTCGTTGGTGTAGTACTTCACCGTCTCGAAGTTGTTCAGACCGTCGTTAGAAATGTTGTGTAAATCGTTGTCACGCTGAACCTGCGCCTTGCGAGTCTTGTTGCGCCAATTTGTTATGAGGATGGTGACGGCAACGTAGAGGCACAAACCGATGAACACAGTCAGAGTCAACCACAACATGCGGAAGTAAATGGCGAAGACCGCGCACACAGAAATGGCTTCGATACACGTAGGTACTAGCAATAGTACACCGAAACGAGTGAGCTCTCGCATCGATTCAATGCCACGGATCCTGAAAGTCATGAAGAATGTTTAGACGGGGTGGTGGACACGATTTATGAACTCTGCGTAATTAGGTAGGGACACCACTGTACTAGATATGAATAACACAAGTATGTATATAATGAAGGGTATCCCTCCCATACCCATAATGGAGGATACAAACATCACTAAAGGGTTAAACGAGAACACAAGACACATTAAGGCATGGAGGATGTAATGTAGCGGTATAAACTTACATGCAACGAATTATTTCTCCGCTCTTGCTGTCCACATACCACTGGTAGTTCAACGAATGGAGGTGTTGATACACCGTCAACGCAAGGGTCGTCAGCCCGGTGCATTGGATCTGGAAGGACATTGGACAAGGATTAAAAACAAAGCACTTACATAGCCATAAAGCACGTTGCGACATTCATCTAGAGCCATCCCACACAAGTACATAACAGCCGTGAGGATCAGGTACTTGACGGCATCCCCCCTTCTACCTTGCGAAAGAGACGTTACCGTGACACCCATGTAATGGGGAGCCATGAGGTTCGCAGCCTTGGCGCAAAACAAACACACAATGGCCAACAGCACGAACAGACGCAAGAAAACCGTCTTATGCAGAGGGTCCGTGGCAGTGCCTGGCCAGTAGAAGGGACGCATCATCTGAACGCATATGATGACCAAAAATGAAACAGTTGACGCATACCCTGAGGATATCACGAAAGGCAGCCTTGGGACGGTTGGGTGTGATCTCCAGACGATATGGATCGTCTTCCGCAGACGCGCCAGCATTGGTTACTGGACACCGTCCCATCTTGATGCAGATAGGTTAAGACGCAGTTTACAGACAAGTCATTTCAGTTCACAGCGGCAATACACAGCTCAAGAATGTACTGAAAGTAATATAAAAAGATTCAAGCTTTGAAGAATCACTTTAAAATCAGCGAGCAACTGAAGGGAAGCAGCGTCGAGGTGACTAAAGATTCCGCTGCCACTAGGGTTAGAAATATTAGGGCGTCACACAAGGAGATATTTAGACGCCTAAACCGATTGGATTGGCAGAAATTGCGATTCTGTGGCGATATATACGTCAGGCTGACTTATAGAATCCGTTGGAGATTGACAGAACAAATGAGAGAAAATCAAGAAGATGATCGTAATATCCTATGCCAGGGTTATGGAAGTTAAACAATTAAATATTTGCCGTGTTTATGAGAAAGTAATCCCCATGTGTGAGGACGACAGTCCGTATCGTGCCAAATGCCACGCACATTGCTGACATACGTCTCGGGACCATATGGAATCATGAACAAATCGCAATGAGGCATCAATGATTATAATAAAATGACGTTAAATGTAGTTTCACTCGTATTAACCCCTGTCTAACATTAGTTAAGAGGTTTGTCTACCTCTTCCCTCCTACGTGGCATTTATGATCGTATAGACATGAAGGTTATATGAATGCACATTTTGCATGTTGAACGCTTATTAGTACCATGTAACGTTGGTATGTTGCTATGCGTGCTTTTATACGGATCAATCATACCTAGGTGTTCCTTAAGCGTTTGCCAACGGTATCTGCATCCAAAATTGCTTTCAAATACTCTAAAGCAGCCTTGTTGTCCAGCATTCGATCCTGAAATGTACATATACTTACTTTTACACACAACGTACCATCTCGTGTTGGAGTGCCCATGGAAGCAGCTTTTCCAAACGTGCTATCAGAGAGCGTTGGTGTCTTAAGGCATAAAACTGACGAAAGTATATCTGAACCAGTAGTAGCGCGGTTTTACACGCAATCTCGATGCTATGAAGGTTCACAATGCCCTTGGAGCAGTGATCCCTGTAAGCCTCCAAACTACAGACGACGTAATTCAGTAGCTTCTCCGCATAAATGAAGGGTAGCGCAATCAGCACCTCGTGAATGACGTTGTGGCCCACATTGCTGACGGCGATCATGACGTGTTCGGTGGGGGTTCGGTTGAACAG
>LNAC01001982.1:35477-60951 GCA_002007465.1 Ailurus styani
GTAAGTTGTGCCCATATAACGATAGGAATGGCTTCATGGTGTCAGTGTAAAACGTCTGGATCGTGTTGTCATGTAATGCCACTGCCAACAGCCGACCGTCCGGAGAGTACCTAATGTCAGTAGGATCGTCCGCAATTGAAGTTGTAGATAATTCACCGATAAGCAAGTGTTCCTGTGATCCCTTCTTCTTCAAGAGGTACTCAAACACCCTCACACGGCGATCGCGGAAGGCAACGGCTAAGGTGGCATGACTGGGGTGTTCGCACATGCAGACCACGTCAAAGTCAGAAGAACGCTTAGAAGAATCGGGAGATAGGCGGTATACCTCTTGGATGTCGCACGAGTCGAGGTATACCACCTTCAGCTCACCACTACCTGTCCCAACAAGCATGTGTTTGTTGCCAGCAGTGAAATATGCACACGTCACAGATTTGCAGTCAATTGTTCGCACGCAGTTGTGGGTGCGCGAGTTCCAGACCCTCAACGAGTCGGATGAAAATGACATCATCATTACATCATCAGGCGAAACTGAAAGGCCAAGGATGGGATTAGGGTGCCCGACGCCATCAAGTATGTGGACGCGCTCGCAGCATGAAACCAGACTTTCCATGTCATCATCTTCGGTGCTCTTGGGAGACAACAGCTTCTGCAGCTGGACACGCCAAACACTCACTTTGTTGTTGTTGTGCCCAATGGCAAACCCGTTGGTGAACACGTCGAATGATGCTATGCGGTCGACGGCATTCACCACAAACATATGGTTAACCTCGTCAGTCGCAACGTACTCCTGAAGCGTCGTCGAATCGGGTTGAGAAAACATATCAGATGGCTCTGATGGTGCCATGCCAGTTAAAATGTACTCCAGATGTGATATCTCAGCCTCTATGGTATCGAATTCCTTGTTAACAATGCGTCCAGTGGCTTTAACTGCCTCACGAAGCTTGTTGCAACGCGCCTTCTGCTTCTCTAAAACCCTTTTGTGACGACGCTTCCTACGCTTAGCGGCCTCCTTAGAATCGAACAGACGATAAAAAACCACAAAGTGATTTGTTACGCACAACATCAGACCCCTATGTTCAATATCCAGTGTCTTGGTGGAGCGGATGACACTATCATTGTGACCGGTGGATGTCATCACCTCATCCTTAGCACTGGGATACATGATGCACAGACTTCTGCAACGTCCGTGAGTATCCGGACGGTTGAGAGAGGGTAGCTCTTTGGCATACACCGGGATGTCGTATACAGAATTCTCGTCCTTCTCAGTTCCTGACATATCAAGCGTAAAGCAACGAATGCGATTCTCGGTTCCACAGACGTATAAACGAGTCTGAAAGACAATGTATGGAATATATGGGCGTACATACCTCGTCGATATTTATCGCCAGCCCGTATAACTCAGCCGTGGAGGTAATGAGGGTTTGGATGCATATCTGTGATGTCAGGTCCCACACACGAATGATGCAGTCCCTAGACACGCTCACCAAAAATCCTAAAATGTCATCGGCGCCCTTTGCCGATGACCCTTCGAATGTGACCTTTCTAGACTTTAGCTGCCCCCCAGAACCAGAATGGTGCTTCACGAAACGCAGGCCCGTCACTTCATTCTTGTGACCCTCGAGCTTAAATAAACCGAGGTCGCCTGTAGTATCCCACAAGATAATGTTGCAGTCCTGGGAACCAGATGCAAGCAGCTTGTGTGATGGACTCAGCGCAAGACATGTAACTGCATGTTTGTGGCCCAGCAGAGTGAAATCCTCATTCAGAACTAATCGAAACTCGGTGTTGAAGGAAGAGCCAAGCTCGAAGCGCCTTATGGACCCGTCACCATATCCAACGTAGATCCATCGTGCATTAACATCAGAGTACACGAAACATGTCACAATAGACGGGGCGCGATGGTCATCCAGCTTGCATTCGAGGTGAACCTTGGCCTCCGCAGTACGGCAGTTCCAGACGCTGACGGTCTCGTCGTGACCTGTTCAACCAGTTATATTAATATAACGATAGGAATCACATTTTCAAACAATATAATTGTGCAAATTTATATGATTTATACTATATAATAGTGCAAGATGGAATATATACAGGCGGTATAAATGGATAAACATAAAGTTGTGATTATCTTTAAAATAGAACCACTGCCTTAGTATAGATACAACTAGTATCACAGTGCAGCATGAATTGATGAAATTGCATTTATCATGAATAAATGGACAACGACAATATTCCCGATAAACCAGTGGCGATAGAAGTATTATATAACTAACCTGTAATGACCAAGTCTTGCGATAAAGGAAGAATATTGCAGCATCTTCGAGAGTTAACGGTGCCGAAGCTGTCATCCAGCACGTACCGTAAGTACGATTTCACCATTAGAACCGCAAAGTGGATTCCATGGCTCACGTAAAGAATCTATTATAGGTTAAAACGATAGAGTGTGATCATTATTTTAAATGATCATATTGTAATAGTAGGAGTTATGGTTGAACGCACGTAAGAAGCGCACGATGTGCGGTGTCTCCATGACCCAACGTCATTCACATGACTCCCCTCAATGTTCGTATTGGTAAGTAACTATGACCAGACAGATCATAAATGGAATGATTAGAATACGCAACGGTGGTATACAGCGGGAGTTCTATTAACATTGTTCTTCCTCACATATTCCAGACCATCCTTGCATATGGTAAGGGGTTCTTGTGATATGCCAGCCTGGGCATATAAACATGTATAGAAAGAGCAAGGAATATTTCAGAGTGACGTATCTATATGTGGACGTGGTAATGTGTAGCTTTCATGGCATCAGATTACCGCCTCGTGCAGCGAAGGTTGAACCATGTGTACACGAGAAATTTCCACAGCGTTGCCATACACGCAGTAAATGGTGAATTTATATATGATAGTTCTTGAATACAGCTGGCGAGTGTCAGAATTGTGATTAGAGAGGATGCACCAATAGGCAACGTAGCACGCTTCACCGCATACCTACCTCCTACACATCCGCCGGAATTGGCGGAACGCGGAATAAATGCAAACACGTCATTACTCTTTATGGTCATTTGACTTAAAAGTTATCATTTGGACCATTTGTGTATGTCATTTCGTTATACGAGGTGGAAAGTGGTAACGCACCTGCGGAAGGGGCAACTCCTGAAACGGGAACAGGGGATCGCAGGGTTCAACGCATTACGATTAAACGCTAACACGGCTACATGGATAGGTCCTGCGGTCGCATTGCCGCTATGAGGCACCCACAATCTCGCGTATCGCAGAGGAATACGTCTAGTGGCACCTCCGATTCGGACCTTGATGCATCGGCGGAGCATGATTCGCCAAACGGACACTCATACGTGTCCCGAAGGCGCTTGTGGAGGTCGTTCGGAAGTAGAGCGTCACAGAATGACACTGGCTCGGATACCGAAAGTGCCAGGTTAGAAAGGCTTGGTAGTAATCGGACAAGTACTGGCACCATGAAGTATGAACCGTCGAAGAATAGATCTGATACGTATGGAAATTGTCCTGTAAAGCCTTTCTTCTCGAGTACTGGAAGCTGTAGAAGAAGTAAAGGAGGTAGTATAAATAGGGAAGCATCCACTTCACCGTGTAATACCGAAAATCATTCAGATAGAGAGGTTGTGATAAAGGGAAGGAATTGTGCAAAGAACCCTAATTCAAATTCTGATAAGTCTGATAGGATGTCGCCCAATGTTGAAAGTGTATGTAAGAAGTATGGAATTTCACAAGAGAGTATTGCGGACATTCTTACTGGAAAACGCAATTCTGACAAAAATCACAATTGTGAGGAGTACAACAGTAGCGAATGCTCTTCAGATGGCTTCCGCGAGGAAATGCTTATATATTTGCTCAATGAACAAATGAAGCTTAAGGCAAAGTTGAGAGCTCAAAAGGGGAAACCGCACCGACCACCAGTATATGCCGAACATCAAAATGCAAGGCGTGACCCTAATGGTATCTATTTCAAAGAATTGAACGAAGTTACAACTGATGAGATGAAGCAAATTAGCCGAATGTGGGACCGACCTGTAATGGGTGATAACGACGAAACTGTGTATCATCTGGTAAGGACTGCACCACATTGTTCATCATCGGAGTCGTCACCAATGTCATATGTCAATAAAGAAGTTTTAAACACAGGAGTGCGTGGCAATGTCTTAGATCGCCGCAACAAACATGTACCTGTAGATCTTATGATATCACACGAGGCGAGTTCGTTACAGGAGGAAATTGATGAGCTCATGGATAGCCTGGAGAATTCTTGTGTAGTTAATAACCAAATGCCGCGACATGGTGCTAATGGTAGTCGACCTAATGATCAGACATGGAAGAAACAAATCTTCTGTTGTATGCAAAAGGTGGATGATGATGCTTCCGAAGTGGAAGTATCTGGCTTAGTGAAACCTATCAAAGTGCCCCTTAGACCAGCAAAACCTGACGTGTGTGATGCGCAAGTTCTCACTGATGAAACTGCTCGTGAGCGTGAACTTCAGATGTACGAGAAGGTAGATCGGGACCTCGGGAGGAGGAAGATGGAAAGTGAAAGAGCCCACCAAACGGACAATACTCGTATCACGAAGGATGGAATATCCTGGGAAATTACAGAATCCTATTTGAAGGAAGAGGAGCGCCGAATGTTGCAGGAGAAAAAACGAGCGGAGCTGTTGTTGCAATTGAAGAAGGGGCCGAATGTGAAATCAGACACTTTGCAGGATCACTATAACAGGTGGATACAGCAGAAGGCAGGGTCGCGTAAGGGTCATGGGTGTCAAACTAAGCAGGTTGGCGAAACCACCGAAACAGTTGGACAGATAAATTATGAACAGAGCCCGTCCTGTGTTGTACCAAGGGCTGGTGGGAATCCAGCAAAGGGAGATACGAAATCTGTGGCGTGTGGTAGAGGTGTATTCAGACGGAATAATGGTAAAAAAATGAATAATGCTAGATTAAGCTGTTTTTTAGGTT
This sequence comes from Ailurus styani, assembly GCA_002007465.1. Classification (NCBI taxonomy): domain Eukaryota; kingdom Metazoa; phylum Chordata; class Mammalia; order Carnivora; family Ailuridae; genus Ailurus; species Ailurus styani. The sequence continues at coordinate 40,461 of LNAC01001982.1, forward strand.
GTGGGTCTTCACAGTTGTCCTCACGTAGCGAGTCTGTGAATGACGCATCGTCTGAAGCCTGTGATGATACCTCAGCAGATCTCGTTGGTGCGGCGCAGCATAACAGGGACGTCTACATCAAGGGCAGTTGGGATCCGAGGACTGGCGCCGTTAAAATAAGTAATGATTTAGATAGTTCGTACAATGTGAATAAAAACCGAATGCTTGATGACTATGTGAACTTTTTAAAACAGAATCCTGGGAACTGGAACCAAGAACGCGACAGTGCAAACAATCTTTCTGCGGAGCATGAGGGCAATGGTCCGAGAGAGGCGGTGCCCCTGAGATTTGATGAAAAAGCTTTGGAACGACAAGAATCTAGTGATAGAATGCCGGATCCAGAGAAGTTCTACAACAAGTCGCCACGTGGTGATACGGAATCATCGGCGTCCACACCAAGGAGTTCTGATCGCGAAAGTCTAGGCTCCTCTAATAGTCCACGTAAGATGTATGAACGCGATGAATTCTATCCGTCAACAAACCCCCTCCCCATGCAGTCTACCAATACAAATGATGTTATAACTCCACAGTCGTTTGCCATGGGCTTTAGGGATCCTTATATGCCCCATTTTCGTATGGGCGGTGGTTTTTACAGTCCGACCTTTGCAAATATGTCCCTTGTACAAGGAGCTTCTGAACAACAAAAGAGTCCCGGGGCGGAACATCATCACCACTATCACTACCGTTGTAGGGGGAGTCACCGAAAGTGTGGGCATGGAAGACACCATTCGTGTCGTCATGGTCGCAAACACACGTGCTCAAAGAGGAAGCATTCGTCTAAGAAGGGTGTTGAAAACAAGGAGCTTGTGTCCCAAAATGATGTGACTGATGAGTTGCGAACGGATGGTGAACCCAAGCCGTTGGTAACAATGGCTGATAGATGTGTTGAGCAGAAAGATAGGTCTACTGATTCTCCGAATCATGATAGCAATCTATCTAGCCCTTCCTTTGGTGTAAAGGATAGGGTACCCGGACAGTCTGACCAGTTGTTATCGCGGGATGTGACACCCGTGTATATGCATGATATTATATCGAGTACAGGACAGGTTAAAGGTACGGATTTCGTGAAAGTCACGACCTACCATACTTCTGTGGACACAGCAGATGAGGAGACAAGTGCACAGTTGGAAAAAAATCAAGTGGCAGATAAATCATGCAGGAAGAAGTTTTTTACATGTTGTGCTGGTAAAAATGAGCTAGATGTACAATATGAACCGTCACATGGCGCTGTGCTGACGCCCACAAGATATCATGGGACGCCAAGTTCTAGGGCGAACTCTAGTGTGGCTTCGGAGAAGTCAAAGAGGGTATCATATGGACCTGCAAGTCATGCAGAAGATCGAGCACAAAGTCCCGGTGGAAGTAATACACCTGTATCGAGCGCCAACAGCAGTCCTAGCAGGGGCTATACACATGTGTTCGGAAGACGTACGCATTCGAGAAGTGAAGAACCTGGATCGCCAGTACCCAAACTAGAACAGCTTGGGTTATGTAATAAAACACAAGGCGCAAGTTGCCAGAATGTGTGTCCATATGAACACGATTCGGGGGCAGAGTATAGTGAACAGTTCACCTTCCGCAGCACAAGCGGTGAAAGCCCAAAGCACGATGCTACTCCGCCCATGTATAAGACACGCCTGATATATGTTGGGAACAACTAAATGACGTTAATGCTCTGAATCTATAGTATGTCATTGTAGAACTCTGGCTTTATTGCAATGTTATACTTTGAAATAACAATAATAAACCGGCAGATGCCATTGAATGCATGGACATTATATTACTGAGACTGGTTACGCTCTGCGATGGTCTTCCTAATCGCATTCAGCCACATCCTGCGATAAGAAATCTTGTTCTTGAGGCAATGGTAGTGAAGCCTCATCATGGCGCGTAACAGCCTCATGCGAGAAATGTCAATGATATCAACCATGAAATGTTTGGAAGCTATCATACGGTTCAAACCGATGACCAACACGTCCAGGAGAGCATCAATAGTGCACACCATGTGGTACTCTCGTTGACGTGCAGTGATGGTAAAGAATTGCCATGGGTACACCTCTGTGCCCTTAACTGCCCCAAAATGTAAAACGTAGCTTGCAGACATGAAACCAAACTCGACCTTGTGGACGTCCTGAAGAAGCATATAGGGTAAGTGTCATGAAAACCTACCGATACTGGGAACGTATACTTTGGGAAGAAGGCGCTGCCCTTGGTTTGTCCAATTTGGACGTTCTGGTTCAACACTCGCAGTGATGAAGCACGGAAGTATGGTTTCCCCATGAGAGGCTTGTCGAAAAGCATGACAGGGGTGGGAGTTCGGAGTTGCTAAACTCAGGTGGAAATAACAAACAAATAAACATACCTTGGCTAACTTCTCTGACATTTTGTTGTTCATGTCGATCGTTACGGGTTTGTAAGAAGCGCGGTGCGCCATGTTGTTTAACATCTTGCGCACGGAAAGACTTTCAGCATTGGCTTGGTGTACACGCGCAGCGTAGGTGTCCACCAATTGTTGGGTAATTTCGTGGTTGCGTTCCATTTCTCTCTCCTTGCTCTCTTGGATTGCCAACAACTCACGTTTGAACCTGTCTGCAATGATGAAGCGTTGTCTGTAGCAGTCGGTAAGGTTGGTGGTAATCGGGAAGTTGATCAGAGTCTCCAGGTAACGAAGTGCCCCCTTACTCTGTGTCTTTCTTGTCACAATTTCATCCAGCTGTCCTTCAGTAAGGTCGACCACGCATAGACTCTTCAGTAGCTCGTCGAGTTCCCTCAATGCATCCTCGTATGTATACTGTAAACCCTGGAACGTTGAGTTGCCAACTATTTGCGGCATGAATGATTTGTTCTTCATTTCCTGAGTGAGGGTGGCGATGCTAGCCTTCATGGTGGACATTTCAGCCGTCATAGAGTCAATGCATTCCTGTCTGTCGCGAATCTCGCATTCAAGCATGGACGCACGTTGTATCTGCTCCGAAAGTGCAGCGTTGGCTTGTTTGATCTCTTCTGCGGAGTTTTGAATAACAGAATCGCATGTGTCGATGCGCCCTTGTAACCTTGTAATCTCCGCTTTCTGGAGCTGCATGACTGAACGTGCGTTATCTAGGTGGCCCTGGAGTTCCTGGATGCCCTCGACATACGACATGCGTTGTTCATTGATTTCTTCGAATTTGCGAAGGATAACCGTGTATTTCTGTTGGAGAGCAACCAGCATCTCGCGATAGCTCTCACGAGTAGCATTGAGCACCAGCGGTGCACTTTGACTCAAATCATTGATAGACAAATCAAGTGGGTATGGTGCAGGCTTCACCAGATGTTGAATTGGGGAGATGACATCGACCGAGTTTAAACTGGCATTGTTGCTCTTCTTTGGGTTATCCGTTTTGACGGTGAGCACCTTATCAGTGATGCATGTTTTGGTAAGCTCAGGGCTGAGAATTAGCTTGCATGTTTTTGGCGGCAGTTCCTCCTGCCATTTCGCATTATTCGCTTTCCTTGTGTCAGCATTGATGTTGAGTTTGGGTTCTTCCAGTGGCGTTGTCGTATGCGTTGGCTAAGGTTGTATTTAGACATGGATAATCAGATGTAGACATACCTTGGAGGTTGTGTCGATGTTCAGACCGTATGTTAGCGATAGTAGCTCATTAGCCTCCGCCTGGAGCTCCTCTAGGACCTTACGATTGGCTTTCATGCGGCGATTTTGGCTCTTAGGTTTGATGGTGTCCCCATGCTTTTCTGCATCGAAGAACATGGCTGGGCCTGGATAATCATTAGACAGGCATATATTGGACTATATGTGCACCCATACTCAACACACTCACGCAACATGAATACAAAGCGTCATCTATCTTTCCATGAACCAGGATACCACTTAATTTGTGCACAAATTGAAACTGGGATGTATAGACAAGGGTAAAATGAACTGGAAACAAACATACCAATGCCGACCCCTGAAGCCCTAGCGGCGGGGTGAGCAATACCTTTTACACACCGATCGCCTTTCATGGAGAAAGCGGCTAAGATGGCCAGTCTTACAGAAACGAAAGGCAAAAGATGTGTAAGCCAACCTACACAATCCTAGTTGCACCTGGCATTAAGTAAGGGTATTTTATAGTGATAATTGCGCTTTATGCGTATCGGTATTAAATTACCGCCCGGGATCTAAGACTACGTGACGAAAAGAGTACATCCCAGACAAGCTGGCTTACTGCGCAACTAGTGCACCGTTGAAGAAAAAACCACATGCGCAGAAAATGGTTTACATCATCCTAGTAGACATGTCCAACTATTATAGCTATATGTGAAAATTGGTTAATACATATTATGGAGAGAGATTGCCGCCAAGGCATCAGTTAAAGACATAGCCTCAGTGACGGATGCACATCATAGACAAATCACCTTATCGTCTTGCAGCACGAAATTAGACATACCATTTTGAACTGTACGTGCAAGTGGCGTTATAAACCCATATATTAGACCTCCTCATTGTGCTAGATCAATTATACCCTACACCATGGGTAGACACCGCCGCTACGCGCCAGTAAATATAGCATGGAGCGGTCCTTCTCCGTAGAGAAGTGGCCTTCTGGCTATGCTTTTACGTCAAAGTGCCGATCCACAGTATATGGCTACTGCGTCCGGTTGTTGAATGCAGTGCGATGGATACCCATCATATACGCCCTAATGTGGCAGTTTGTGACGAACACAACCACTCAGTCAATTACATTTGATGCCACGAAAAAGAAGGTGTTCTGGTGGACCGTCATCGCATTCGCATCGGCAGAAGTATTTAACAGGCTATACGTAACACAGGGTAGGAACACATCTGGCTGGAGATAGCGCATGCAGAGACGCTCATCATGCTCAAGGGATATGGTCTGCAGATGGAGGCAATAAGTGTGACGGGGCAGAAATCTATCAGAAGCATTCCAATATGTGACATCGACCATCTGCTCATCAATGAGGTATGCAGAGTATGAAATGTTGATATTGTTCAGGCGATGCTTATGAATGAGGTCATATTCTACCTGGTAATCATCCTCAAGAATTCGGATGAACTGGTGTTGCCATTCAATGTAAGTGCTATGTAAAGGTGTCACAGAATTGACAGAATGCTATACCGAGATTAGAGGCTCTCAAGACCGTGTATCGCACATTCAACGAAATGTTCCCTTCACAGCCCAAAAGTGTGCAACCGGAACTGTAGTAGAGAGGGCAGGCATAGAAGCCTATCCACGACATATCGCAAGGCTGCGGTAGACAGTTTTGGTGCAAAGCCACGCGTTTAATCCTGCCAGTCAAGCATTTATCGCAACGAGGTACAATATCGCTTTAACGACGGACACTCAAGGATTTGAATGCAATCCACATATAATGCGGTGGCAGATAAGCGCGGAATGATCTTAAGACAATATGGTGAATGATACTGGAACCACAATGTAATGCTGTGATTTAATCAGTGTCTATATCACTGTGCTTCAAACCCTGTATCCAGAGGATAGTTGAGACAAATTCAACCCTCAAGATTGTACAGTAATATAGCTAGATAACATTATGGTGTACATATATTATACGATTGTTCAGTGCTTGTTGTCCTCGAGTTCTGGGTGACATTTAGAGGCTCCAAAAGAGTCTTAAAAGCCCAAAGAGGTAACGGAACACTTCTTGAGCACCTGTAAAGTATTAATCACACAGTTAGATTGGCACAAACCCAGTTTTGATTCACCATACAGACGCTCTATGAAAATTATAGGTACCTCAGCGACCTTTGCATTGAACTCCTTCTCAGCACGTACCGCAATCTCCATTTGGAAGATGTAACCTGGATCAGATTATGACGCCATAATATTAATTTATACTGACCGCGAGATTGAATCTTCGTCAAAATCGACTCGAACATTGTTCTACGATATAGACGGAATGAACCCGTGAGGTCAGACAGGGATGGCCTCAACAGGAAGTGGGCCAGGAAATTGGCTGACTTGCTTATGAAGACACGCTTGATGCCCCAACCGCATGCGCCTCCTCCGCTGGCGTAACGCGTGCCACTAACGACGTCGTAGTTACCGGTACGCTGCAGCTTTATCATATCAGGGATATACCTCGGATGGTGGGAGAGGTCCGTATCTAGGATAAGGATGAAATCGTGCTTTGTATGTTTCAATCCTTCAATGTAAGCGGATCCCAGCCCGAGCTTTCCAGGGCGTTTCAGTATCTTGAGGGCTACGCTAGGGAACAACTCTTGCAAATCACGGTACACATCAGCAGTACCGTCGGGGCTGTTGTCGTCGACCAGCAGAATCTCATACTCAACCTCCCTGCGAACAATGCATAACACATAGGTGAGACATACTGGCTACGAAGCGTGTCTATCAGCAGATAGATGATAAAAGGTAGGTTATCCTTCTCGTTGTAGCTTGGGAGGATTACCGATATGCTCTTTACGACGTCACCCATTGTGGCGACGGTTGAATTGGTCACCTAATGGGTGAACATGAAATATACTCGATGGAAGGAATGTGATGTCTTAAGGGTATTTTGGCAGGCGATACAAGGAAGCGGTGTGTACGCAGCCTCATACAGCACACATCATAGTATAAAGGCGCAAAATGGATTCGGAAGATATTGGTAAACGCGATGATGCGCGATGTTCAGACTGTATAGGGGGATTCTATTCAGAGCCGCGTGCCATCAGCGCTGCACAGCGGAAGAAGCTGAAGAAGAAGCAGCAGGCAATTATGATGGAGGCGGAGCTATCAGCTGAGAAAGAGAGTGGTGAGTACATGTTAACATGAATAATATTATTATGCGCAGCTCCGAACCTTGCTGCAGAGGAGGAAGTAGAACTCATGCGACAACTCGCTGCCGTTGGCAAAACAATATTCAAGATTCCCGGTGACGGAAACTGCATGTTCAGGTATGGAACAACAAGCTGTTAGGATGTATATAGGTTGCACTCAGAGCGGTGGAGCACCAGCTGATGCAGATGAGGAAGCGTGGAGGCATGCTAAAAACATATGACCACGTTCAGTTGCGTGAAATGACTGTTCAATATATTAAGACACATCGCAACGAGTTGGAAGCCTTCGTATATAGTTTAGCCGACGACATAGACGGTACGATGTCGTCGACACCAACAAGATATGCATTCCAGGGGATGGTGACATGTTTGAAGACTACTGCAAAAAAATCGCACAAGGTGGTGAATGGGGGTATGTATGACTACTAGTTGTCTAAATGATTTACCCAGCGGAGAACTGGAATTGCGGGCGCTATCCGAGATATTATCCTGCAAAATCGTTGTATACAAGCAAGACTCACCACCAGTAGTATATGTAAGTCTACAGTTGGCTAAGCCAGACGTTGCATGTGCAAGGGTGGGGTGTAGAATGTGTCCCGGCATGACATGGATTGTCCATATTATGGGTGTTAAAAATGCCATAGTGTGGTGGCGGGCCGTTATATTAGCACACCTCATCCGATATGTGGGAACATGATCATTCAGGGTACCGAGAACTCAACTGAACCCTTATACATAGTATTCCACCAGCACGCATATTCACTGGGAGGTCATTATAACGCAACAACGTAATTAAGCACGGTGTACCATTGCATGTTGACTACCTGGAGGCATCATGCCTGCGTAACAAGTAGCCCCGTAATGTGACCGGAGGGGGGTAAGGACTTGTAGAAACCTGACCGCGGCGATCCTTCGGTTTCCACTTATTGTCGTAGCGACGCGTCGGTGGGTCGCACACGCCTGCATGGGTGTTATCTCCCTTGAAAGTGCAACCTACACAAAAAGTTGAAGTTGGGGTCGTTCATCACTTTTAACGCCTTCTTGGGGTCATAATCAGCAAAGTGGAGGATTTTGTACGCAAACTCTGGGGAAAACGGATGCCATCCCGGGTTGCTCTTCCAACTCTGTGCGCATAGCTGGATGAACTCAGCCACTGAAATGCGATATAACACCTCGATACATGAACATACATTCAAACTCGTCCTTAATCACGCTGTCGTAGGCGCCCTCCTGGATCTTGCGCGAACGGATCTTTTCAAGGTGGTACGGAGAGTACATTAACCTTGCCCACTCGTGCTCTAAGAAACATCGCTCTAAAAATAAACAACATACTCTCCTGTTGTTCACTGTAAGAGTCGTCCAAAAAGAAAGCGGGTGTAAACGGAACCTGGTGACCGTAACCCACATTGATCTTTGTCTGAAAGTTGGATCCTTCGGTCACCGGCTTCTTCCGCTTTCTCTCATGTTGGTCTGGGGGAGACTCACGCACAGGGCTGCTGCTGGTGCTGCGCGTTACCTTCAGTTTTGGCACCTTTTCTTGGGTGTTCGTATCGTCTGATACGTCATCGTTTGGTGCAGGCGAAGAGTTTGCGTCGTAACCGCTCTGAGAGTCGTCAGACAGATCGGCCTGGTTGATGGAATTATGCAGTGGCATAGCACCTGCATGTATCAGCTTCCATTGGCATTGCGGGCATCTCCAGTCGTCCTCGCCAACCGGGAGAAAACATTGCATCAAGCACTGTGATATTGTCTCCATTAGTCAAGACTACATACCTTGTTGTGGTACAGCAGTCCACACCCACCGCAGACTAGGAACGGGCCCTCAGGCATACCACACTCAGCACAGCAATGTGGAGTTTTGAGGCTATCATCAGCCTAATAATATGTCATACAAAAGTAGACACACCTACCTCCCCAGTATCGTCGAAGATAGCGACACCGTCAACTGCGGTTTCCTCCGAGTTTATACTGTCATTCTTGATCGACAGACTTCCGTTCAGTGAACTCCCATTGTCGGTATCATCGCCGCCCAGGGAGGAAATGGATTCACGGTCCGGTACATCGGAGCCACCATTCAAGTAAACTCCCGGATCTTCCTGAGATAGTTCGTTGGACAAAATATGATTCTCTCCGTACAACACATCATCCATGATGCCATAAAACACGTATGTGTACGGACACAAAAGAGAAAGTGTTTAGGTCACGCAGATACGCCACCAACACAAACAAGGGCAAACGATTGCCCACCCCGTCCATACATAAAAGTCCTACACCTTCGCAATACATAGGCAAGACGCGAAGGAATAACAAAACAAAGCATGGCACGTCCACCGACAAACGCAACTATACTGCAGGAAATCGGGTAGTCAACACGCAGGTGACGCCACAACCGCAGGGCTCCCGTTGGTAGACAGGGCAACAATCAGAGCATGGCAGACTAATAAGTATAAATTACAACCCAAATTATACGCAACCACATGATGCGCATTACACACCTCTAATAGTTTGTCGCAGAAGCCGGTACAGTTGTAGTTGCAGCGACAATGGCGCTACAAAGCATAGAGGCTAGTGTGTGAAGTAATATGCACCATAAATGACTATTATATATTAGTGGAGTTGAATTCCAGTATAAGTGGCAGTGTCTTCCAAGGAAGGTGGCGAAAAGCAGCGCATGCATGGTGTACGCGTGTCGTACACAGCCAATTAGTCTGTAGTTGGCGCTTCAATATCGGAAGGATTGCCAATGCAGCTGTAGGTGGTGCGAACTAGCTCTGAAAGCGTAAATTTGCGACGTAAAGCATCACGCACATCCTGCTCGCCGCTGATGTCCTCCAGCAGGCGCACAATTTGGCCGAATTCGTATAGTTCGTCTTGGCCAGGAAGGTTAGTGCCCCTCGGTGTACCCAAGTTGGCCCCAAAGTCAACGGTGGCCATGTCCTTATCGATAAATGGTTGGACACCACGCCAGGGCTTGACCCAAACACCGTTGTCTGGATTCTTCATGAATGACAGCAATGAGTTGTCGAAAAACACCACGCGCTCCAACGGCCATCCAAACACCTCAAGGTCTTTCTTGAGGTAAAATGGAGGGACGCTTTCCTCCCGATGGTGGTTGCCAAGCCCCAACCGATCCGCAGGCAATCCGCGCAACGTAAACGGAGTTGGGCTTACCTCACAACTGTCACGGTAGAAACGCGCAGTAGGCGATATAACCTCGTAATTGGGGTCAAGAGCATGTATTATCGCGTTGGCATAATGGCGAGTCCCTGCAGTGTAAAGCCCAACCTGGAAACGGGAAGAGTTCGCTCGCAGGTATTTGAAAAATTCGACCACGCCAGGTCGAAGGGAAACTTGCATAGTAGGGTGGACGATAAAACCCATAACGTCGGGGTTGGGGCCCATGCCAGCCCCGTACATAGCCTCATTATCTTCATGCTCCACAATGTTCACCAGATAGTCGAAGTGGTCGTGTGGACGGTCGTGCATGTGTACGAGAGTCTCATCCAGATCCAGTACTATAAGCAGCTTTTGGAGGTCTTCATCATCTGTAGATGAGTCCGAAGTTACAGGTGATGGAGATTTGGTTGTGGTAATCTGTGGAAGGCGCACACAGTTGAACACGGGGGACATGTCCAAATAGGTTCGAAGATTCTCGTAATTTACTGCACTAGAAATATTGTAACGAATAACCTGCGATGGTATCACATCGGTACTCCCAATAGCGCTCTTGGTGATTAGCAGACGCATGGATGTCGACTGAAGAGCTGGAGTTGAGTCGATGTAACGCGATAACAGTCCGATGATGCACTCAGAGGATACCAGCGGACGGTCCGCTGATTTCGAAGTGGTGGAATTTGACCCATCGGGGTAGTCAAAGTATATTGTATCGTCATCAGATGTGGGTGTAAGTGTAGCCGTCTCACAATAGTTATCGTAAAACACGTCCTGACCATCATCACAAGCGTCGTGAGGGAGGTCACAATTATGGCGATAAGATACATCATAGTCGTTGTCTAATACATCACTGTCGTCATATCGAAGAGTATCCAGTTCATCGGAAGCTGTTATAGATTCAGTGGAATGAAACGATTGATCCTCATAGCTTTGCTCAATAGTTGTGGAACTTGGAATTGACAGAGTATCCCTTGCAGAATATGTTGTAGACATTGTATCAAATGATTCCGGGTGTTTGTCCTGTATCTTGCATACGGTCATGGCATCGCTACAGTCACACATCATAGCATGAACAGCGCTGTAGCCTGGCTTGCATACAGAAGGGTCAACAAAAACGGGTGCCGAAGATACCTCCATGGTGGATTAAGTAATGGCACAGCCCTATCCTGAGATGCTTTATATGGGCTTTTGTCCGTATATATGTACGACAACGATTTATATTAGCATAAATCGCAATACGATGGGTGACACCCGATCCTATCTAACAGCGATAGGATTCTCCAATTGATGCCCCTCAAGTAAACTCCACAAACTACAACCCAATAAACAACGCCGTAGCTTGTCACGGAAGGTACTTGCAACTATTAAATATAGCATACAATCCAAAAAAGACAAAGCACACAAAACATCACAGCCACGTCCTTTCGGACATACACATCCAAGTCCTCAACGCATACACAGCAACTACGATAGATGGTACCTCGAGTGTGATATAATAAGCCGGGAGTTGACTGCACCTTACCAACGTAGTAATCGAAATGATCACTGACAGCGAAATGTGTGACAAGGGCGAACCATTAAAGACAAAACATAATGATGCGTAACGGCCAGAAGATGAAAAATAATCGCACAACTAAGGCATTTATTGGTAAGTGAATAGACGAGTCGAAACCAAATTATCAATAAACGACTCCAGCCTAACACATCAACAACAATAGCCAAGATGTATACACATCCCCCAAAAGACCTCGTTAATGAGTACCTGCTATCTTTTCATAAGATCAGAAATATAAAAACAACTATAGCCGACGTTGCACCGGCTCAGACGGTGTGGAAGATTTGTGGTGACTCACGTGGGCACCTGTCAGTTACCAACACAGACAGCGCCAAACGCCGCGACAACAAAGGATATCGTTGGCATCATTCAATATTTTACACGTTGACACACATGTGCAGATTGCAAATGCGAAAATGGCTGTCTAATCATGATAGCAGCGTTATGATAGCGTGGCAAACGTGGACGCTATTGCGCCGAAATGCGTAGTATTAAAGGAAAGATTGATCCATTGGTACATCATGAGAGATTGCAAGAATTGCGTTGATGTGTGTCTTTTGTCGTGTTTGCCTTTTAACAATGGCTAAATCTATATATACATTGCCGGAATGCTCAAAGGCGCATAATAGCTGGTAATTCAAAATAGACATGCAACATATCACAATAGTGTAGAACCATAAGGAATGTGTGATAATACCACAGTTCCATGAAGGACAGCAGCGGCGAACTTCACTGTATGTTAGGCACGACTGATTATGTGACGTAACAACGATCGCATATTTACTGCCATAAGTAGGAATATCACATTGAATTCAATTCGATTATTTCTGCTTAATTAATTAACTAGTTGCCATTGTCTGCACCTGTCATAACTCCAGCTCATGCCATAATCGCGTAATCTGTAGTTATAAAGTCGCACTATCTAAATAAGAAATGGCAAATATGGAGGATTCCTCATCTAACCAGGATTCTTCTGATGAAGTCGTTGATTTTAATGAGGAGTGGCTCTACTGCCTCAGGGGGAATCAACTTGGTGATGCCGTAGAAATGCTCAAGGAACGCCTGGTGACCGATTTGAGCGTGGTAGATCAAAACGGAAATGGAGCTTTACACTATTGTTGTGCTAATAATTTGGCGGAGGCGGTAGTATTCCTGTTAAGGGAGTGTAAGCTTGACTACTGCCGTGTCAACAGCAACGGCAATACTCCACTGCAGTGGGCTGTTCAAACAAATAGCATGGAAGCGGCAAAGCAGGTTCTTATTCACGATTACAATGTTCACCGGGCGGAGTATGAAGCGGTGTCTCGTTCGGAATATTACAACGCACTGGGTAAGATCGACAGATTTGACATCAATATCTATGCAGAATGTACTACGATCAAACATGAATTTAAACTTGACTATGAGACCAAGAAGCATTACAATATCGTGGAATATAGCAGAGAGTATGGTGGAAACAATAAAATCAACCTTATGTCCAAGAATGCCTTCGGAAAAAGCATCCTGAACGATGCCTTCAATGCAAAGGATCAGGATATATTGCATGCCATATTAGAGCATCCGGCGGCAGCGGTTCTGGATGAACAGAACCAAGCCGAATTGCCAGTAGAGCGAGTAGTAGTGAACGGAGTAAAAGGGGTTATCCATGCCTTTCATTTCAATTCCGGGGACGGCGATGCCAACCCGCATCCACAAGTAAAGGCGCGCGAACTAGAAATCAAGGATGAGGACATTCTAAACTCAACGTGTGCAGAACTGGACCGCTCAGGAGAGGTAATATGGGAGACGGACCTGGTTGCTGCACAGTGGCTTACAGCTCTTGCAAAGGATGGAAAGTTCAACGGGAGGAAGGCGCTCCAACTAGGATCAGGATGTGGGCTCTCAGCCATAGCAATGTATGTAGCTGCAAGGTTCTACGGAAAGTGCCCCAGGATACTCATGTTTACAGATGTATCAAAGGAGACATTGGGTAACCTCAGGTATAACGTAGAGGTTAACCAACTGTACGAACACGAGGGAACAATTATACATGCATTAGACTGGACCAAGGAAGAAACATGGCCTCGGAATCCGGAAGGAACACTGGAGATTTTTGATGTCATAATTGGTAGTGACCTCGTATATGAGGAAAACCTGGTGATACCCCTGACCAATGTCATCCACATGTTACTGAATAGACAGGCTGGAGAACTGTTCTACGTATTCAAAGAAGAAAGACAAGGATCCAATCTCATTCCGGAAGCGTAAGTGGCTACAGTTTTACGATCTATTTCGATGTATGGTAAACAGTTATTACAGCCAAAGACTGCTGCCAAATCAATCGACATATATGTGTTATGATCAATCCAGTGATGTGTGCCCGTATGCATAGAGTGTACGCTGTGGTGTGGGTTGAAATGCAGTTTTAGGCTCCAGAAGCTAGGGTTTGATGTCCAGGTGCAACAGGCGCCGAGGCAATACCTGGTGAACCCGTTGACGTCCAAAGATGAGGTAGGCCTACACATCGAAGTGGCAATATGTGAAAACGCAGAGCGTTGTCGAGTTGTTCTTTCCAGAGCTCAAAACTGAGGGGTTTACCATGTTACACGCGCGCCGGAGGTAGCCGTACGAGTGACGTGCTGTGCACGAACTGCAATGATAAAGCACTGTCTATCGCAATGGTATATGTTCTTATTCTAGTATTGAGGGTATACACTGCATAATGATGATTGGAAATATCGTTGAACTCGTGGCCGGACGCATGGGAGCCGATGGGCAAGTGGGTGATGAAATGACACAGGGGTTACACACACAGGGGAAGGAACGGTATTATGATTCGGCGGGAAACAGAACGGGACCGAACAAGCACAATGCAGAGAGTGGAGCAAACCGCATCAACGACGATGTCTACATGGCAAAGGTGGAGAAGCGGGTGGCCAGCTACCTAGAACACATACAGCAGACACAGGCTGACGGAGAGTTCCAACGTATTCGTCATGAGCCGCAACGGAAAGATAATCTTGCATCATGGGACCAAGTCCATAAGGCTCAAGTTCACAATAGACACGTGTACTTCGCAGGAATGCCGCTCAGTCACAGCAAGGAGGTCGTCCAGGTTAAGCGGAATGAGGAGCGTATAGTGCGCCAGGCCGAAGAGCTTGTGATACAGCTGCGAAAACGAGATGAACAAGTTGAGGAACTCGTGAAGAAACAAAATGTGGACTTCCTCAAGTTCGAAGTGGCACTGGGAAAGGCAATGGGTCTGGGCATGGGATGCCACCTTTTCTCGGAAACAGTGCAACGATGGGCTATTCGCTCTAAAAGACGCTTTTTTAAAGCCTCACGAAGCAAACACATGAAGGAGCTGCAACGATCCGTGGAGTCCCAGGCAAACAAATTGAGACAGAGGCATAAGCTTGCAGCTTTAGTAATAGCAGGGTGTATACGCACTTTGATGGGAGCAACTCTTAAGGAGGCGCTACGCCACATGAGAATTGTGGTGCCCATGCCGCCACGGAGTGACTGCGCAAACGCACTGGATTACATGAAGGGACAAAAAAAGTACATTCTACAATCGCATTTTGACACCTTGAAAATGACGCCCATGAAGAAGCATCAAAAAGGAAATCGCGTTAACAAACATGGTGGTGATCACATTGTAAGTGAGCTTCACATATTATAAACATGTGCGTAGGGTCTGGTCGAGGAGTCGCTGCTCACACGACTTGAGCACCTCGTCGCGGAAGAGATGCAAATGCTGACAACGAGCCAGACAATCATCTAGGCAAAACTTAATGCCTCCTGTAATATGGCTGCGATTTGAATTCGGGACTTGCAGTCACGCAAGTGCTCCATTAGGTATCTCTCTGCCCTGGGGTTGGTGGGCTCCAGGTTGAAACTCAACCCTCCCGAACCGCTGTCTCGCACGCGTACCGTGCTGCGATTACCACCAACTGTGTACTCGTACGCAATGTAATCTGATCCCTCGTCAATTACCTTGAGCGGGCTAGTTTGAAGCGCCGCAATTAAGCATGACGCATTGGTGGTGCTGCACAACCTATGTACGTCCGATTTTAGCACCAACCGTTGTGAGGTAGATGCGAATGTTGAGTCGCTGTAGAGCTCAGACGCGTATGGGAGTTGTTGGAGATGCTGAACAGAACCTCCGACTTGCTCCTCTAGGCGTTGCACATCGCGGGAGCATATGGTAATCTCGTTGTCTAGATGGTCCAGTTTCACCTTGTTATCCCTAACCGTGGCGTCGATGGTCTCCTTTCTAACCAATAGTTTGTCGTGTTCCAACTTCTGTGAGACCAGCAGGCTGTGCTGTCCAGCAGTATCCTGAGCAAGGAAGGCATATGTGCTACCAGTTGTTGCATCTACATCCTCAAGGAACATTATAGCGTCTATTGCCTCACGTTGGAGTTCTGCAAGCATATTGGCGAGGTCAGACTCCAAGTCGATATCGCGATTATGGGCGATGAAAGCTTCGTACAACTGCATAATGTAATGATAATATGTAGTTACAGGTAGTTGGAATTAAAACATTAGTGTGAACCATAGTAGTGACATTTTAGTAGAACAATGCAAAACATGGTAAAGTATCGCATGGAAGGTTTGGCAAAATGAATAATATACCAGTATGGATGGTCTAAACACGTCCGTACTCAACATTGTGGACTCACCTTGGCAAGTTCTGGTCCGCTCGCATGGTTACAAGGTTTCAGCAGCGTCAGAACATCATCGATGGTTTCAACCAATGATCTGACGTCCCATTAACATCAAGGTATGATCATTCACCTGCAGGTGGAAATTAAGCCAGATGGATCCTCAATATCCCCTGTAATATTATGCATTAAGGATAAACGGTAGACTAAAAGCAGTCACAACAACATACCCTTCCTATTCAACAACTCGCACAACCGTTGCCTGGATCTGCTCAAAGTGGTTACGGAAGGATTGTCTTCCATGGCTGACAGTACACATTGTCACCAAAAGTGCAATGGTACAAGGCAAAGAAGTGATAAGCTCTTAAGCCTCATGTAGAATCTCTAGATATTTATACGCGTCAATGTAGTGGAACAGATCGCGTTGCGGGTATATGGTGGTTGACGTGGGTGGGGCACCTCTGACAATTCAATGCTCTGTCAATTGTATACGCATACACGAAGATTAAGACGAGGGTTCAGTATAAAGTCTATATTTGAGCAATATACCAGTTTTAAAATGGCAATGCTCACAACGGGAGCTCCAACGGCTGCGCTTATCAAACATGCCCATGAGCGGTCGACTGAAGTCTTGGAGTCTAAACAACCAAGATATGAGCGTATTGCGCATCTGTTGTGTAGTTTAAGGGGAAATGTGGAAGATCCGGAAAGGCAGCCGATTGCTGCCCATCTGACGGGTATTTATGGAAAGACACCATTGGGTGACGCCCATGAAGTTCACAAAGGCATGAAACCCATGTCGCGCAGTGCATTTGATAAGATGATTGAGTCGCCACCAGCCACACCTGAAAGTATTCCCCTAATGTCTGTCGCCGGTTGGTGCAAAACGATCCGTATGCAGGACGCCGGTAGACTGGGCTTCGTAATTATTAATGATGGTAGTTGCAAAGCAAATCTGCAGATAATCGTACACGAAGGTGCAATAGGCTATCAGCTGGTTTCAAAGTGGACGGCAGGTACTGTCATTAGAGCATGTGGCACCTTGGTTGAAAGCCCTCCAAGGGAAGGGGCAGACAATGTCGTCACAGGTGAAGAAACGTTGGAACAACTGGCCAACAAGTACGAGATGCATGTATGTAAAGTGGAAGGGCACCTAGTTGATGTTGTAGGAGAGAACTGCAACCCTGCCAAATATCCAATTGCAAAGAAGTATATCACGCACGAATTCTTGCGGGAAGTTGCGCACCTAAGACCCAGGAGCTATTTCATTAGCGCAGTTATGCGCGTCAGAAGTGCTCTAGCATTTGCTACTCATGTTTATTTCCAAAGACTTGGTTGTATTTACCTAAACACTCCTTTGATTACTTCGGCAGACTGTGAAGGGGCCGGTGAACTTTTACAGGTTACGACCATGTTGGAAAACTGTCGTACAATTGGTGACCTAGCTAAAAAACTTAATGAAGGTGATGTTCAAAAGGCAAAGACATTGGAAGAAATGGAAATCGACTACAAAAAGGATTTCTTCAAGCGCAAGGCGTATCTTACATGCAGTGGCCAGCTGTCTGCGGAGAACTACACGTGCTCAATGGGCAAAGTATACACATTTGGACCAACATTCCGTGCGGAACATAGTCACACCTACCGTCATCTTGCGGAATTCTGGATGGTGGAACCCGAAATAGACTTCTGCGACCTTCCCAGGAACATGGAAATCGCCGAGGAATTCATCAAATTTACAATCAAATACGCACTAGATCACTGTATGGACGATTTGTTGTACTTGGAGTCGACTGAGCAGCCAGGACTAATCGAAAATCTGCGTTCATACGTAAGGGATAGATTTGTACGCATCACATACACAGAGGTAATAGAGATCTTAAAGCAGCATGAGGCAGACTTCCAGGCTGGACTCATAGATATGACACAGATTCAAGTCAAACGTGAAGATGATGGTCAGCCACGCAAAACGGCTTTCGAAAACCCTGTCGAATGGGGAATAGACCTCTCCAGTGAACATGAACGCTTCATTGCCGAGGCTATATTCAAGAGACCCACTATTATATACAACTACCCTGCCAAAATCAAAGCTTTCTACATGCGTAGAAACGATGATGGTAAGACCTGCGCCGCTATGGACGTCATCGTCCCGCGCTTTGGAGAACTAGTAGGTGGGTCGCAACGTGAAGAGAGGCGTGAGGTTCTGGAAGCATCGATCAAGGAGAACGGATTGTCACTAGAAGAGTACTGGTGGTATATGGATCTGCGGAGTTACGGGACGATTCCACATTCAGGATTTGGCTTGGGCTTCGAGCGCCTGGTGATGCTTGTGACAGGAGTGTCAAACATCAGGGACGTGATTCCATTCCCTCGTTATGCAGGCAAAGTTGATTTCTGATCTTGTCAACAAAATGGCTAAAACCGAGTTGTTGATGTAATCTTGTTGTGTAGTGAACAATAGGATTACATTGGCATACACATTATTCAGATGTCTTGTCATCAATATACATTATATTCCCAATATAGACGCTGTTATGACATCCCCTCGGCTGTATTATCCGATGATTTCGTCATAACTGGAGCAATATTCTCAGTTATTCTTAGTGAAAGACTCTAACAGTAATAATGTAGTGAAAATGTTAAATGTTTTGATCAGTATGTTATTGCAAGGTACTAGTAATGGCACTGTTGTGATATTGATCAGAGTCAGATGATTCTGGTGTTGCTGCCTGTGACTCCACATGTCTGGCAATATTCCTTATACGCATGCGCAGGGTTATTGCCAAGGCATAACATAATATACAAATGCCCTGATGTTAGATGCCCAATCATCTGAGTATGACCAACCAATATTAACATCCATGTTACTGCTACTGCCTAATCCATAACCTATTCCAGGTTCTACAGAGTGGTATCACGTAGTTTTTTGTATATAGCCTGTATCAGCATACTCTGGTCAGTGTAATATAACTATTAGTCCATCACATAACACACATTGTACATGGTGATACCCTTAATATAGACTCGGTGTGCCTTACTTGGGTAAACCTATTCACTAATGCACTGCCACCTCTTACCATTTCTCAGGCTTCGGTTATACTATCTAAGCCATATTATTATGATGTGGTACAATGTCCAGTAACCGGCACGTAGAAGTGTAGTTTCACGTAGCCTAATACACTAAAGGCATGCCTTCAACTTGCGGCTATACTGATTAGTAATAAGAATGTCAATGTGAAGGCTCAGGTTATTAATAAGCTCAAGAGTAAGGTAGAAGTGTATTTTGGTGTAGGTCCAGAATGTAGCAGTCACTTCGACGAGCACTCCGGACAACTTTCCTCTACTTTCAAGAGTGCCGCCTAAACCACAAGACCACAATATTACTTCATTCGCAAAATACAACTGATTACAACCTTGGATTAATTCCAAACTCTATGGCAGATGTACCAAGACATGATTGCCTAAATGGACATATACTTCACTGCAATGTTGGACTCGGCCACAGCAGTAACAGGCATGGTGGACCTAGGCATAGACTGGAACGGACTTATCACATCCTTATAGCAGTGAACGTATAATCCACAGGTGTATAAAATTATAATAATGCAGCTGAAGATGACCATGCATGCCTGGAACCGGTAACACTCTGCCCAACTGAGACTGTACCACGACAACCTCAGCATCCAATATTGCATGGACAACTACTGCCATAGTTGTCCTAACTTTATTTTAAACGGGGTCGTTGTTGTTGGTCTGGACTACTACTACAGCAGGTTTAGGGTATTGCTACGATCTACCGCGTCCCTCCTCGGCAACATCGCATGGAACCACGGCTGTCCATAGGGATGTTGCATGGCATCCGCCTATTGATCTGTTGCCATGGCAGCCCTTAACCTGGCCCGCAACACCTTAACCATATTCAGCATGTAAAACTATGGAGGTGCGCCTGGTATTACGGGCCGTGGCCTTCTGCCTCCTGGCTACCGTGTTCCATGGTCCTGTGGTAAATGCTGAGCAGGATTCCGCTATTACTCAGACCAGTGTTAAACATACAGCCTTCCTTGAGCCTTACACTCTTAAGGATGTCTTAGACCTTTTCGGGAAAATAAACGACTCCTCACTAAAGTCTAGGTTTCTTGGTATATTCGGAAAAAAGGACAAAGCATCTAAAAAGGTTGCAAAGCTACTCTGCCGTAAGGTTCAAGGCTACGTTTCGCCCACTGGAATTCCCGGTGAATCTATCGAGAAGAATATTACAAGGGTATTTGGGACTATTGCTGAGCT